>KV875243.1:147022-172558 GCA_001879505.1 Calonectria pseudoreteaudii | reverse complement strand
TTTTTTTTTTTTTTTGGCTCGACTTGGCTTGGCCTTCACAAATCCTTTCAGAAACATTCAAACATGGAATAGAATGGCATGAAGATTGACTCATCAATATTTGAAACTAAACTTTGGTTAGGCTTCAAATATCTAGAATTCCCTTCCTCATTAAATCAAATCAGGACAATCTAATCGGCCTTGAATACATCATACATCGGTTGAGTGTGCACTTTCTCCTCTTGGCACTTCTTGTACTCAGATATATATATATACATATATGAGTTGTTCAACAGCTACGCAGATATGGCAAAAGCCATTGGGAAGGTTGCTTGGGCCAGGTGATCCATCAGGCAACCCCGTATTCATTTTTCTTATATCTGAAACTCGGCCAATCGTCTTTGCTACAACCTCGAGTCATGCAACCAGAAACTGAACAAATTTGGCATAATGCATCTCACTCATGTGACACTTTAAAGTTGTAGGCCAGCATAAACATAGTGCGAGCCCTTTCATAGCCATTACACTATTTATTCATAACTCGTGTATCCTATCGCATCTCATTTGACTTCTCTGATGATAGCAAGTTCACAGGCGACAAAATCGTTGAAAAGCCGTTGACACCAAACAATTCCCAGTTCTCCACGGAAACTGGTTAATTACACCATAATTACATCCAACTCGCGTTTCCTCAACACTATCCCTGCTTTCCGTCAACTTGCCCGCCCTTGCTTTCCACCCCTCATGCAATGTAGAAGTACGTCATGGTGAACCATCCTTTCTCCAACCCTTGCTAATTCTTAGTCGCAAGACTTCGATTGTCACTTGTCATTATCCCCAAGGCGGGGAATTCTGTATAACCAAATAATTCCTATCAACCCTCGGTTATCTTCAAATGAGGGACAACCACACTGCTTGACTAACTTCTCCATTTTATCCAACCTCTCGCCAACATAGTGTTTTCCTCACGTATAAGTCTAAGGTTTTCATGTCCAAACATGATATAAAAAAGGAGGGTGTTGAACAATCTCAGTTTCTTTCACCCGCAAAAAAACAACTCCGAGAATCCGCCATGAACAAAGCTCCTTGCAATAATGCATTGCGGTATGCAAATAAAAATAAAAACAACGCAAAAGGATTGTTGTATGCTCTTTCCAAAAAGGCGTCCGGGTAAGTAGGGATCGTAGGTGGTAAAAAGATCCCTTAAAGAGGTGGTAATTAGTCGTTTCGATTTGCCATTATAACCCCAACCATTGGAGTTTTACTTCATCAAACTCTTCACATGACAACGCAGTCCTTGTCGTCCTTTGCACCTTTTTGGATCTTGCCATTTCTGGGGGGTGCAACCTCCATCGGGGTGCCTCCTCCGCTCACAGCGGCTTGAATGATTGCCAGGCGCTGCTTAGCTCGCTCATCACCGGCATCGGCCGCTTGGACATACCAGACATTGGCTTCAAGAACGTCGCGGCGGCAGCCAATTCCCATCTCGGTAAAGTATCCCACGGCGTATTGGGCTTTGACGTAACCTGCAGAGCACTAATTAGCAACCACCTTTCCATGGCGAGAATTCGACCGGTGGGGAGACACTTACCAAGGTCTGCCGATCGATGAGCCCATTCGTAGGCTTCTGCCTCATCCTTCTCAAGGATGGGGGGCGCACCAACCATATACCACGCACACAACCCCATCATAGCACCAGCATGTCCCCGCTCCGCAGCACCCGTGTAAAAGTGCACGCTCAGGGCTGGATCACGGGGGCAGCCCAGCTTGCCGTGCTCGTAGGCATCGCCAAGACGGAAGTTCGCCTCAGGGTGTCCCAGGTCCGCGGCCTGTGTGAAAAGGTTGGCGGCGTGGCTAGCGTCTTTGAAGATATCCTCGCCGTATCCCGTCTCGTACAGGCAGCCGAGCTGGTATGGAGCTGCGTTGTATTGTGCATCAGCAGCCTCGGCGGCGAGCTTCATCCACTTCAAACCTTCTCGGTATCGCTTCTCGCCGAGGTCTCCAGACAAGCAGGCCTTGCCAAGACGAGTCATAGCTCCAGGGTGTCTTTTAGCTGCGGCTGTTCGCAAGAATTGGACGGCCTTGGCTGGGTCCTTGCGGCAACCCCAACCAAACTCGTAGCACAAACCAGTGCGGTAACCAGATTCAGCATGACCATGCTTCGCTGCCAGGACGAAAAGAGGAAAGGCAGAGTTGGGATCCTCCTTGCCCTTGTTAAAAAGACCAGAGGCATAACCATCAGCGAGGTAATATTGAGCAAAGGGGTACCCGGCACTGGCGAGTTTCTGCAGAATTTGGCGAGCTTCCTTGACCAACTCATACGGGCTACTCTCCACCACGGGGGTTTCACCGTCCTTCGGAGGTTTTGGGCTGTTCTTTTTGCCCTTGGGATCAGTGAAGTCGAGACCTTGCTCCTGAGCCGTCGAGATCAAGAAGACTGCAAAGGAATACTGAATAGACAAATCATTGGTCTTCTTGACATTCTGACGATACATGTCAAGGGTCTTTTGAGTGCTAAGAAGGGAAGCGTTGTTGCCAATTACGGTACGAAGATTCGAATTGTCCAAGGCGAGCGGCGCCGGGGCGGGTTGAGGATACGGCACGCTGAGCAGTTCAGCATATGACTGCGGTCTCACGTCTGGGGATTTACGAGTCTGAGAGGGCGTGCGCATATGAGATCCACCGGGCATCAGATTGGGGGACCGACCACGGTTGCCCATATCAGAAATGGCGGAGTAGGATGATTGGGGTCGCGGGACAGAGCTCATTCTGAAATTGTTTGACCCAGGAGTGAGATGGCGCCTGTGTTGTGAAGCACCATCAGACAAGTCTGGAGTCGAGGCATTTCGGTCAACGTCATTAGGGACGCTGGCAACACGGGGCGGGAACTCCCTCTCATGGTGATATTGGAACCCGGGGACAGATTGGTTTCCTGGCATGTTTCCCTCAATAATCGAGCTCTCGGGCGAGTTGTCAAAGGTCTGGCATTCAGCATTCTCGTTGATGCCAGAGAGTGAGCTAGCGCTAGTGCCTGCAGATGATTCGGCAGAGGGTTGCTGGTTCGTGCTGGTCGTATCATCTGATTCGCGACTGTTGCGAAACATGTCCTGGTTGCGCACTCTCTCGGTAGGGTTCATCATGTGAGGTTCGAACCCATCCAACATCGGTCCAGACGTAGCAGACATGACAGGCGCCTGGCCAGCATAAGGGCTCTTGTCTGGGCCGGTTTGAGAGGCATGAGCGAAAGAATCATCAAAAGGAATGACAGGCGGGCCATCGACCTTGGGAAGTCCTGGAACACCCTCAAAAAAGTCCCGAGGGCTTTGGGGGTTTGAAGATGCCTGAGCTCTGTGGGCTCCATGGGGTGGAGGAGGGGGGGCGTCCATGGGTGGTGATGGGAGGGTGCGGTCAACGAGCTCGGTTTTGTTTCCATGGAACTGGGAGTTGTCGATGTCGACATCCGAAGGCGTAGCCCAGTTCTCATCATGAAAGTCTACTCGGACGGGAGAGACGGGCCCTTCCCGCAGGCGGGGGGCACCGGCCGCATTGAATTCGGCAACATGGCGGGAAGTATCATCCGGGAAGTTTTTTGTCGGCGATGCAGGATTCGGGGGAGGAGACGCAGTAGCTGCGGCCATAGCTGCGTGACAACGGACGCAGCGTCCTAGCAGCCGCACAAGGTGTCAGGGAGCCGGCTGGGATGTAACAATGACGATGCCGTGGTGCGACGAAATGCGCAGAAGCGACAGCAGACGAATTAGGTTCGCCGCGAGTATCAAAAAAAATCTTCCTTATAGAATAAGAGAGTGCCGTCGGGGGGCTGTTTCCACTGTCTCTGGCGCAGGCACTGACGAGACGGGGAGATCGTGGTGGTGAGGGCGAGACGGAGGATGGGTCGTGGGAGATTGGTGATCGGGGGGTGGCGGAGGCTGGAGTTTGGTGGTGGAAATGGGTTTGGGCCGAGAGCCGGAGACCGAAACAAGACAGCACGACGTAGGCTGGGATAAAGGTATAATAACGAGCGACACGAGGGTTGATGGGAGGTGAGAGCTGTTATGGAATGGGATAGCTGCAAGAGTTGTTAGAGCACCGCGCAGGGAGAACCGACGGCGTTGAGGGGGGAAAATTCCATAGACGGGAAGCGCTGAGGTGCACAGTGGCAGTGGGTAGTGTAGCGGGCAGGAGTAGGTGTGGTGGGTGCAAGTGCCCTTTTGGTGATCGTGCCCCAGCCCAGGCCCTGTCCGGGCTCTAAAAAAGTCGACCGCAGCCTGGGGTTTGCAAGGAGCGTAGGGTCCAGGTGCACGGGTCCCCTGCCACAGCAGTTGAGCAAGATGCGGGTGCGCGGGTGGGCGTTGCAGCGCAGCAATGCAGTGGGTGCAGCGATATTGTGCAGCAGCAGCAGGTGGTGGAGTAGCTTTAGCGGTTTCTAGCCCCAAGAATGGAGCCTGGGTCGCCGTGAGGTACCTTGGTCTCGGCGCTAGGTAGCGGGTACTTTGTCTGTCCGTTGCAGAAGCTGAAGACCAGCCGCGGAACAAGGCAGACTTCCCACGACGACCTCGTCTAACTACGAACTAGCTCACTTATGCGGATACAAGCTCACGGCCGCCGGTTGTTTATGCGTTGAAGCGGTTTTCTAGCCTCGCTGAGCTGTGACAATGGGCCAAAGCGAGGAGAAGGCAACAGGCAATGGTGGGAGTGAAACATGCCAGTCTGTCGACACACAGTCAATGGGGTTGCGAGAGAGAAACCGAAAGCCCCCTTTTTTTAACTCAATCCCTCACGCAGCCTCTGTACCACTAACTGGCTTTAGCAAACAAGGGGTGTGTGGTGGGGAGTGACAGGCAAGGTAGGCAGGCGGTAAGCGGTAGGCGCGTGGGTGTTTGTGTGGGCAGAACGGTGGGATGACGATATTTCACTGTGGGAATGGCGATGCCAATACTAACCCACTTCGCACCCAAAACAAAACGCAATAAGTCCTCTCCGGAAGTCAGCCAGTGCGGCAGCGGCTGCGGCTGCGGCTGCGACAATTGCAATTACAATGACACAGAAGAGTGTGACGTGCACGTTGATCAGGCCAGGTCAGCATTGGCATGTCTGGCACACCGTTGTTGAAGAGTAGGGTCGGGATGGTGACTCTGTACGAAGTGAGACCCTCAGTCCCACCTGTCAGTACGGGGTACGTGGTACCAACCACGATACATTCACGCCAAGAATACGGGAAAGGAGGATGCAGAAAATATGGAACAGGCTGGTTAAAAGGCCGCTGGACAAACTGTCGCTAGTGGGCAAACGAGGTGGAATTGTTGGTTGGGCGGAAGCCGCGGCGGCCACCAACACTCTCGAAACAGGATCTGATCCAGCCCAGGCCAATCACCAGCAGATCACGATCACCAGGTCTGGAAGTAGAAGGTCACTTTCTCAGAGACGCAACCCAAGCCAGAAGAAGCTGTGTCCAAGCTGCCGGTGCTCGTCCACGACCCAGGCGAATGTCGATTCATCAATCACCCACCGCCTGCTTGGATATGGCGCGGTTGCGACCTAGTCCACAAAAGAGCACCGGACCGGGGTCGGAACGAGTGGCCAAGAAGGAAGTAGAGCACAGACAAACTGTGCGGAGGCGACACGACCCGCGACCGGCACGCTGGCTTCATTTGATTCAGACAAATTATTGTTTCTTCATTTCACCAACCACCGTCTAAAGGTGCACCTGACACTGCGCCAAAGGTATGCTGGAACCAATAGGCACGGCGTTGAAATTCAGCCAGACCAGAGCTAAAAGCAGAAAGAAAAAAAAAAAAAAAGAGGGCGGCGCCGAGCCTCAGGGCACTCAGGCACGCACGCACCAAAACCAATATGAACAGGTATCCATCAGAAAAGATGGTGGGGATGGAGCACTGTGGTGGATGCCAACGTGGAGAGCAACGATTGAGAGGAAGCGAATGGTGCACGAGCTGTGTTGAAAAATGCCTGGCTAGCGATTCCAGCCCGTCATCATGCCTTGTCCTACCTGCAAGCCACTCGCTTGTCCCGGCCGGGATAGTTTTGAGTTCTAATTCCACTCGCCAGTCCACGATCCAATGCTGCCGAGCGTCCCGGGGACCGACGACAGCCCGCTGGCACTAAGAGGCGCCATCTTGTACAACGTTGTTATTCTAGGGAGACGTGACTGCCCATGTCATGCAGTTGAGACCTGCAACGCAGATCTACGGGGATGAGCCGGCTGTTGATGTCCTGTCTGGGAAATAGTCTCATTGGAGCCAAACATGAACATTCTTGTACTGAATCCACCGGTTACATGAAGATGGTCCAAGGCCCGCCACGGATAGCCTAGCCTCGAAACGAAGAGACTCTTGACGTCTTAGTTGTCCTACAAGTGGCTCGGAAAACGGCCAACGCTTAAGTCCATCCCCCCACGATAGCCAAATTGCCCCTGGTCGCCCGGCAGGGCTGAGCCAGATATTCACTGCAGGAGTCTGCAATCAAGCTCAGCTTGTTCGACAAAAAGCACTCCCGGCATCAGGCTACTGCTATGCAAATGCCTCTGATACCCGCTGGGATGTCAAAATCAGCCCAAGCTGACTGCCATCTTGCAGGGGACGATCCCGATCAGGTTGGGCTGGGCGCCGAGCGTCGCATGGCTTCCCAGATTCGGTGAGTCCCCTCCCTGTATTCACAGGCGGGGCACGTAGCCTGCCTGTGAGTCGTTCCCTCCAGGATTTCATCTCGTCTGCTCACCCGGAGCTGATGAGTGGCCATACCCATCAGCTCATTCCATTGGTGGTACCCCCCGGGTCAATTAGCAACGCACCGAAAAGCTGGGCGCGATGTCACCGTGGATTGAACCTTGCGGCTAGTCGAATTGTTGTCGTTATTCTTAGCCACTGAGATACAGTCGCGCATCTCCGGATCGTGTCCGAAGGCTGAAGGCGTCCTGATAACCAAAGTTGAGAATACCAAACCAGCAAGCCAACAGACCAGGCCACAGCACTGCTTGATCCCTTTTTTTTCACCACAGAAGATGATTCTAGAACCCATCGCCCGTCCACAATGCAGCCGCCTTGGCTGCTACCGCAACATCGCGTTGCTTACGCCCCGCAACCCTACTTCTGTCAGTGCCGTTTGCTTAATTGGAGCTCCATAGCTAAGAGCGGCTTAAAAGGGTCCCAGTTACATCAAGCTCTCCACGAAACATCCAGTATTGCACGTTTGCTCCCCGGGCCTCATTTCTTCTAGGCAATAGTCTCGCTTTCGCCGGGGCTTAGGTCGCCTGGTGCTTGATCCTTCTCTTTGTCTGCCAATGCAAGCTTGGAAGGAATACACATGGTCCGATCTGATGCGCATTGCATAGTCGTGATGGGTGATGTTTTGTCAATTGCCCCAGAACTCATCAATCACAGTCGCAAACAGCCCTTTTGCCATGTTGTCTGGTGCATCAACCTGAACACCACGTATTGCGTACGCCCTGACGATTTGACCCTATCAACCATGTCCCTCTGCACATATGATGCGTTCACTCGCCAGCAAATAATCCTACTCCTCGATGTCACAGTCAAAGTCTTACTGTTCTGACCACATACATGAAACTTGATCTCAATTTATCTGCTATGTATAGCTAAAGACGGTCGGCCGCGCTTGCGGTGCAGGGATGTCTATGGACAGCGCTTTTTGGCCCCCGACAGGCTCTCGGAGAGTTTGCGGAGACCGAATGTACCTTCAAGTATCTAGGACTTGGACCGGGGCAAGAGTGACGGGTCTCGTTTGGGCCACGGGCAGGCCAGCAGCCCAAGACAGAAAAGCGGCATGGTCGATCCAGCCATTTGAGAAATCTCTGTTCCTCCTCGTATTGTGCGATGCGATACCTGGTTTGGCTCAGACCGACAAATTGAGTTGGATGTAGTACCCGGTGCTCACGGCTCCGGGAGGCCCCCAGAAACTCGCCGCCCGTGCCAAGATGCTACGAAGCCTTCCAGAGACAGCATCGTGGTGGCGAAGTACCGAAACTATTGCCTGCCTACAGCAATTTACAATTGCCACAGCGCATCGAGCCCTGGGGTGGCGATGGTAGGGTAGGCGATGGCGCAACGGGCAGTGGGCTCGACTGGATCCATAACCCGACATGAATTCGTCTCTCGTGACCAGATGTTTGACCGCACAACACGGTATGCAAGGCCGATCTCGACAACAAGAGAGAGAAAAAGGCTCGGCATGGCAAAGACTGCCTAGAGAACCCTCTGGTTTTTTTTTAGACAGGGATAAGTTCACAGCGGGCCGCCAACTCAATGTGCCCACGCGCTCCACAGATCGGCCCCACCGTCCCTCGTCATTCTACAAGCAGCCGTCGGTTTGTGTTGCTTTTTTGGTTTAGTAAATGAAGTATCAACTCATTAGGCCTCAAGAGATAAACGATCACTCGGAGAATATAGTGACTGGGTTTACTGAGAAGAAACGGGCCTCACATTTCTGCGCCCACATGCCAACACGCCCATGTGACGGGTGGTACATTGTTATTTCGTCATGCCGAACGTTGATTCTCCACTGTGAAAAAGGTGATTTCTATGCCCAGGGCAGCCGGCCGAATATCCGGGCTCTAACATCTCGCCAGCATCACATAAGACCATCACAATCACAGTAATCTTCGCGGAGGGTGCCTGTTTGATATCTCCCCCTCCCCGGAACAATAATGGGCTGTGCACACTTGTGGATGTCCATCGGAGCTCCCCCAAGCTCAAACTGGCATCATCCTGGCCATCGAGCAATGTTCAAGTGGGACTACATACGGATGGGCAATTCGTCTTCCAACCACGCCTAGGCTGGTACGGCCTTGGCGTGTCGAGCACTCATCCTCCCGTGTTAGCATTACAACCTACTCCTCTGAGCTGCAGTTTCAGGTCCACACCACAGACCGGATGACGACGTGACTGCGCGTCAGCATCTCATCGACGAGCTTCGTTTTCTGCATGGCTGCCATCGGTCTTCACTGCCAGCTGGACATGTGGGTTACGTAGGCATTCGTAATTGCCATGGGAATACGGATGTGCAGCATGGGTGCTGTCTCTTGGCTTGCCAGGTGGTAGACCCATCGAATTGCAAGCCCCGCAGTCATGAGCAGAGCACTCAGACCGAATGAGTGCATTTGACAGTCCATCTATAAACAACATACTACCCGGTTCTACGTATGATGTTCCACTTACACTTTTGGGACTGACTGTTGCTATTTTCTTACTCAACATGCATGGCATTTGTCCTGGCCTGTGTAGACTTTTGATGCAATCTACCCTACATCAGTTACATCGGCATTTGAACTTTCTATACTTCTGACTGATACATCCACGTCATCTTTCTATATCAATTTGTAAAACGTGTGATAAATAATAACAATATTAACGAATCATGTTTGCTTGCAACCAACATCCTGTTGCAGCTCAGTGTCGTGCAAGCATTGATGTTATTTGTTGGGTTGTTTATGAGCGCAAGCGAACTTGATACACTCGATGCAATCGAACAATTGTAATACCCTTGAACTCTCAAGGCTGAGATCACACGGCGGAATAATCAAAGCACACCATGACGCACTAAACGTAAATAATCATATGCTTAGAAGGTAAATCCGTTTGGCGTGGATTTAAATGTCACAAGCCCTCCTTCGCTTCGACCCACATCGGCTTTTGACTTTGCGCGCTTCGCGAAGCGAAAAAGGCGCCCTTGATTTCCAACAGAATACGAGAAATGAACTATCACTAACATGGAAAAGACTTTCTTGCGCTTTGACTAGAGACAACCTGGACATAGAAAGCCTGGCTGTCTACAGTGGCGAGTTCTTGATGAGTTAGGAGGTTGCGCTGGAAGAAGGCGACGGGAGGATTTTTTTTTTGCAACAGATTCAAGAGTTCAGATAGGAAACAAGAAGAAAGCTAGCTGTAAAATGTAGACTAACAAAGAAAGCACGCGCATAGATGGCACCGTTAATCAACCGCTAGCTATGGGAAGAAAAAAAAAAGAGACAAGCATCAATTTAGCATGAACTGCCATGAGCACGGAGGTCTGGGGTCGTGAGAAGAACTTCGACGTCATATTTGGCGAAATAGTATCTAAACGATGGATGCATGATGCAACACTTAGACTTGGGGGGGAGAGAGCGGAGAATTCGCATAAAGTCACTACACAGGAAAGGAAAGGTTCCTGTCGAAACTGAGACTAACGAATATGCAAAGGACTTGGATATCAGGATCACGTTTGCCACGTGGACAGGAGCCATTGCTGCACTGCGGCCTCTCCCCTGCCAAGCAGTCCTTTATGGCTGCAGAGTAAATTCTTAATTAAATATGGAAGACATATTAATTTGAGGGAGATACTGAGAGGTTCGACTTGAATATGATGGCGCAGAATACGGAATGTTGGAGGTGGCGATGTATATCACGGTGTTGCATGACAATACTGAGACAGTTCACCGCACCAAAGACAACCATGAACGAAAAATTCGGCCTGCTATCGATCTGAGGTTACATCATTGAAGATCAAGGACCGCAAAATAGCGGCCCGATGGCGCATTGACGGATCAGCGAATTCAAATTTTCGGACCAACTAAACCACCCTAGTTATGGCGGTAAATTGGGTCATGATGAGGTGGGTAGACGGTGAATGCAGCGAGCTTGGGGCCTGTTGTGGTTGGCTTAATTGAAACCTGGGCGCTAGGCCCAAAAGCCAAGCCAACCAGAGCACCTGGAGAGGAATGCGAGAGGGCGAAGAGCACATCGACAAATGACAACACAGAGAAGCACGCACGGGAGGAATAATTTCAGCGAATTTCCTCGGCACCTCATTCGTGGCCTTGCTTTCCGAGCTGGGGGGGCGTATAATGGAAGTGGAGCGCTAAGGGAGCGTTACCCCCGAACAAGCGAAATAGACAAAATGGCACCCAGTGACCTGGCAGGCAATGGGCGCGTCGGGCAGTGGGTGGGCCGTTCACAGCGGAGCAGAGCAGACCAGAGGTTCGTTGGTTGTGCCAACTTTGTCGCTACACGCGGGACGGGAGTGTGATGTGATATGCGTGCAATGGGATGCGACGCGACTTCGAGTGGTTGGCCATCCCACACCTCCCTCGGTCCATTGGAGCATCCGAGGACTATTGTTTCTAGCGAGAACCGGACATTGTGTGTTCTCGTACAGACCTCGTTTGGTCCTGAGCCTGTCAATTTAGCCTGGGTCCAGAGCCAGCTGGCCTTGCTGGTGGTTGGTGGCGGAGCTTGGAAGAACAGGGCCTTGCAGTCAATATGTCGCGCCGATGTATCCCACCACTTCGCGGCGGCCAATGGGAAGCAGCCGGAGCTGCGAGATGGCTGCTTGTCGAAGAACGGATCGGGGCGCGTGACTTGGGCGGTACCAGCTCGTCAAAGTCCGGCCCAGGACGGATCGAGCTATGGTGCTGGGGCAACGGGCAGCCAAATATGGACGCACCCATGTCGAGCCGACAGGGGTGGAAGGGATGGAGCAAAGTATCAGTTGCACAGTGGTTGTCGACGTGCAGCAACCAACGCAGGTTATCGCGGCCTGGGAGGATGGGAAGAGATTCGTCCGGCCTTGTTCTCGATCAATGCGCAGCTTGTGAAAGGTGTTCAGCGTCTTCTCAGCTTGCCTACGGCTGACAAGCCCGATCCTGCACCATGTGGATGTGGGATGGCCTGTGCCGCACAGCAGCACATGGCCCCATGAGCCAAGCTCGCAGAATTAATCCTGAGTACGGAGTAGCTTCTCCCTTGTCCGGGACAGAGCCAAAAATTTGTGCACTGTATTAGGTATGGCACGCTACTGATTCGGGGACAGTGCGGTGCGTGGTCACCCGTCTTCCCGCACGGCGCCCCCTTCTCCCTTGTTGCGCATCTGCAGTGGGAATGGGTTGCACTCTCTGTTCCCTCTCTCATCCCTCTTCCTCCCATTTCGCTCACCCATTTCCATTTTCTTCAGACACTCGCTCAACCTCCTTCTCTCGCTGTCGATACCGCGCGCTTGCCGTGGCTTTCGTTTTTTTTTCCTTTTTCGCTCGCTCTTCCTCGTCACTGCTCTCTCCTCTCTCTTCTCTCCGCCAGGGTGCACCCGTCCCGTCGACGATCCTCAATTCACGGCTGGGGGTGTTTCATCCTTATTCTTCTGCTCTGCCCGCCTGCTGGCCCCCTGGATTTGAGTTTGGCTGCCGAAGAAAATTCAGGGCCACAACGCCCACTTTCTGGCGTCCCCCCCCGCCGCCGCCTCTGCTGCCCGTCGCTCGTTGTCCAAGCAAAGCACAGCGCTTGCCGTTGCTGGCTCCACGCCCCATTTCTCATCGCATCTCCCCAGTGGCCATCACCCATCTACTCCAAACAACGGCGTCGAGCTCTTGCCTTCTCGCGGTCGATGCTTGCGCCTCTCCCTCGCTGAGTCTGGATACTGCGCTTCCAGCTCTGTGCTGTTTCTTTGTGAGGGTGCGCATCCTGGCACGTTCGCCCTGTCATTGCGCTTTCCTACCTGTTACTCCTGTCGTCTCCCGAGAAACCCATTCTCACGACTGGCGCGAACAGGGATCTTCCCACTTGCTCGCAATCTTGTTTCGGGCTGCTAAACAGCCATAACAAAGTCTATCGTGAGTATACTCCCTCAACACCAGAAAAACATCTTGCACATCTGTTTTGGCTCTATTGTTCCTTCCCCCCCTTCGCTTCAATCACCCGTGGTCGAGTTGCCGTCGCTTGGCGCCGCCTCTCGAAAATAGCGTGGTTGTTTGTTCTGCGCCTCCCCTTTCCTCCGTCGATCCAATTCCTCCCTCGCTCTGGCCAAGTCCGAATCGACTTATTTTGCTGGCAAAAGGGTGAAGTCTCCCCAAGCCCTCGATCATCCTCCGCTTCACCTGCCAAACTTTCCTCACTCTAACGCTGCATTCCAGGGCCATGTCTCTCCCCGAACGGCCGGGCGCGAGCCCGACGTACGACCAGCGCAATGTCTACCGCAGCTCGCCCTCCCGACGATCGCGACCCGCTGACATCGAAGCCGGCGGATACCATCCCGTAGGAGCACAACATCAACGTGGGACATCTGCCTCTGCCTCCTCCTTCGCTGACACCATCGGTCCTAATTCCAATACAGAGAGTATGCCTCTGTCGCCAACCAGTCCCCCGCCGGGCCACAGCAGGCACAACAGCGCCTCCGGGCAGCAGCCTACCCGAAAGAAGAGCTTGATTCGACCCGAACGAAACAGAATAGACAAGGATCACCGGAACTATCACTATCACAAGCACGCCGCGCACATGAATGTCCAGCCATCATCCACCGGAAACGACCCAATCCTCGAGGATTTGGAAGGCTCAACTGAGCGATCAGGTTCGAACTTGAATGAGAATGGCTCCGACAAGTCTCCTCGTGGCTCACGACGCCACGCCAGCGGAGATCAAGAGAAGGGAAGGACTCGCTCCAATTCTCATCCGCACAGGAGCAAGTCTGGCAAGATCACTAAAAAGGGCAAGCGTAAGGGCAAGCAGCCCGAAGAGCAGCTTCGTCCTCCTAGTTTCTGGAATGTCTACTGCGCTATCATCACATTCTGGGCTCCCAGCTTCATCATGAAGTGCTGTGGTATGCCCACGCGCGCTCAGCAGCGCGCCTGGAGAGAGAAGATGGGCTTGATTAGCATTATTCTCATCATCATGGCTATTGTGGGTTTCATCACGTTTGGTTTCACCGCAACTGTGTGCGGCAGTGCCCCTGAGCGCCTGCGCGTTAACAAGGTTGACTCCGGTTACATGATCTTCCACGGTGTTGCTTACGACCTCTCGACCTCTCACCACCCGGCTGCCGAAGGCATCCCGCTCCGATCTGATGGTCTTGGTGCTAACGTTCTCTATGATCTTCCCGAGAAGCATGGTGGACAGGACGGCAGTTTTCTGTTTCAGAATGTCAATGGCAAATGCAAGGGTCTGATCACCCTCGCAGACGGCTCCGATGTACCCACTAACAGTGATGGTGATCTCGCCTGGTACTTCCCGTGCACCACATTCAACCAGGATGGCTCGTCTAAACCAAACCTGACTATTCCTTACTATCTTGGCTATGCCTGCCACACCACTTCGAAGGCTCGAAACGCCTTCTACCTTGATTTGAGCGGTCAAGCTGATGTCTATTTCACCTGGAATGACATCAAGAACAGTTCGCGAAATCTCATTGTGTACTCTGGAAGCGTCTTGGATCTTGACCTTCTCGACTGGTTCAACACAAGCCAGGTTACTGTTCCCGACCGCATGAATGAACTGAAAGACACGAGCTCCTCCGTGAACAAGGCTATCCGCGGTCGTGACGTTACTCGAATGTTCCAGTCCTCTAGCGACAAGCAGTATGCTCAATGTTTCCAGGAAATCATCAAGGTCGGCTCCATCGACACGGAAACGGTTGGTTGTATCGCCTCCAAGGTCGTCTTGTACTGCGCCTTGGCTTTGATTCTTGCAGTTGTTGGTTCTCGTTTCGTTCTGGCCATCATCTTTCAATGGTTCATCGCCGGCAAGTACGCAGCGGCCAAGACCTCGCAGAGCTCTGACCGCCGAAAGCGTAACCGCCAAATTGAGGATTGGTCTAATGATATCTACCGAACCCCGGCCCGCTTGCCCGGTGACATCGGAAGCACTGTTGTCGGATCTGACCGAACTAAGCGTGGATCGTTCCTCCCTACCACTTCGCGATTCTCTGCCGTTGGTGGTCCCGATCTCTCTGGTCGTCGACGTGTACCGACCACTATGGCTAGCCAGGGCAATTCCAGCCAGCTGCTTCAGCCCGGTTCCATCTACAAGCAGGGCAACAATGACAGTCGCTCCAGCTTCCTCCGATCAGACCCCTATGCAAGTGGTACACCAACTGACGGTCCTGGCCCATCCGGCCTTATTAACTCCTCGGTTGTTCCTCAGCCTCCTTCGGATTGGATGCCCCACGGTTACCCCTTGGCTCATACGATGTGTCTTGTTACCGCATACTCCGAAGGTGAGGAAGGTATTCGCACGACTCTGGACTCAATTGCCACCACCGACTACCCCAACAGCCACAAGGTCATCGTTGTTATTTGCGATGGTATGATCAAGGGCAAGGGCGAGAAGTTGTCCACTCCAGACGTCTGCTTAGGCATGCTCAAGAACCACACTATTCCACCAGAGGAAGTTGAGGCCTTCTCCTACGTCGCCGTTGCTACTGGTTCCAAGCGTCACAACATGGCCAAGGTCTACTGCGGTTTCTACGATTACGGCGCTAACTCTGCTATTCCCAGCGATCGGCAGCAGCGTGTGCCCATGATGGTTGTCGTCAAGGTCGGAACCCCCGAGGAGGCCAAGAAGTCCAAGCCTGGTAACAGAGGTAAACGTGATACCCAGATTATTCTCATGTCGTTCCTGCAAAAGGTCATGTTCGATGAGCGAATGACTGAGCTCGAGTATGAAATGTTCAACGGATTATGGAAAGTGACTGGAATCTCGCCCGACTACTACGAGATTATTCTCATGGTAGATGCCGATACCAAGGTGTTCCCCGACAGCTTGACGCACATGGTTTCGGCCATGGTCAAGGATCCTGATATCATGGGTCTCTGCGGTGAGACCAAGATTGCCAACAAGCGTCAAAGTTGGGTTACTGCCATCCAGGTGTTTGAGTACTTTGTCTCCCATCATCTTGCCAAGTCTTTCGAATCCATCTTCGGTGGTGTCACATGTTTGCCCGGTTGTTTCTGCATGTACCGAATCAAGGCCCCTAAGGGATCGCAGAACTACTGGGTGCCCATCCTCGCAAACCCTGACATCGTGGAGCATTATTCTGAGAACGTGGTCGAAACCCTGCATGAGAAGAACTTGTACCTCTTGGGTGAGGATCGTTTCCTGACGACGCTGATGCTGCGAACATTCCCCAAGCGCAAGCAAGTCTTTGTTCCTCAGGCTGTGTGCAAGACTACAGTGCCCGATAAGTTCATGGTTCTTCTTTCCCAGCGACGTCGTTGGATTAACTCCACTGTCCACAACCTTATGGAGCTGATCTTGGTTCGTGATCTTTGCGGTACATTCTGTTTCAGTATGCAGTTTGTCGTCTTCGTGGAGCTGGCTGGTACTCTCGTCCTTCCCGCAGCCATTGCCTTTACCTTTTATGTTGGTAAGTGAACAAATAATAAACTGACCCTGTACGACATGTATGCTGACCGCTTGGTAGTTATCACCTCCATTATTAATTCGCCACCCCAAATCATTCCCCTGGTCCTTTTGGGTCTTATCCTGGGTCTCCCTGGTCTTCTCGTCGTCGTCACTGCTCACTCGTGGTCATATATTGTTTGGATGCTGATTTACCTGCTTGCCCTTCCCATCTGGAACTTTGTCCTGCCGACATACGCCTTCTGGAAGTTCGACGACTTCTCTTGGGGTGATACCCGAAAGACGGCCGGAGAAACGAAGAAGTCTGGCCACGAGGCTGAAGGAGAGTTTGACAGCAGCAAAATTACGATGAAGCGCTGGGCTGAGTTTGAGCGCGACAAGCGCAGCAAGAGCGCTTACTGGGGCTCGCGTGAGAATGTGGCTGGTGGAGGCAACTGGACAAGCCCTCCCGGTCATCACTATAATGAGGAGTACTACTCCGATGCTTAAATATTTGGCGCCTTGGGGCTCGTTTCACGGCATGATGGTTCACAAGGAAGGGAGTTGGTTGAATAAGGATAACTTGCACGCGCACACACATACACGCATATATAATACTGGAGAGGCTTCTTTAAGACGCGTTTTTTTATATTCTTCGTGTGTGCCGAGGCAGATATGACTCGGAACGGCCGCGCTCGCTGTATAGAAGCGATTTGAGATGGCATTGAATGGCGTCGAGTCGTTGCGTGGCTTTTGGTGTAAATAGTGTAATTGTTTATTTTTTTTTACTGAAGCGTAAATGCTACAATAGTTTGGTTAGACGATTGGTTTAATGTCAATTGCCTCGGAAATGACCCCGATGGCTTTGAAGTTACCTGAAGCCCCCTGGAATGACGTTTGTGAGCTTTGAATTTCTGTCGGTCGCTGGTGCCGGTTCTGTCACATACCTCCATTGCGTAAAACCCAGTAATCATTTCGCCTTCGGGTTTGGTGGTTATGATTTTCACATTCTGATCCTCGTACCAGCTTTCCTCTCCGTACAGAAAACCGCTCCTCCCATGATTGGTGTGCAGCTACGAGGGAGGTGGGATATCAGCGCAGTACCGACCTCAGTGATGCCATCAGCCACTTACTTTGAGTCCCCAGAGGTGCTCCAGTGGCAAGGGGGATATGGGTGACTTTGTTATACCACTGCGAGAAGGCCCGTTATACATGTAGACGTCCACTGCGGTTACAAGCTCGCCCCCAGGTCCATCAATCTTGAAGCCATTTCTTTGTTCCTCGGGGGACCTATGCCATCCCAGTATGTTGGATCCTGGCTGGGCGCAGCTGGGTCTGTCATAATAGAATTGGAGACGGTGGATGCCTTGGTTGCAAAAGGCTGCTATGCCCGTCAGGTGTCGTAGGAAGATGCCATCAGGGCCGCTAAAGCTGGCATGGTTAGTGATGTGAAAGCCAACAGACATGCTCTTTGAGTGCAAAAATGTGGCCTCGTTGATGTTGAGGGTTGATTTGGGCACATCCGGGAACCAAAGCCCTTTGCCTCTGGCTTGAAAGCCACCAGTTTTGGGTTGAACTGGGGCCGAAACATCTGGACCTGCACAAAGAGCATATAATTTACATCCCTGCACATTGTCAGCTTGCGGGCAAAGTGGAAAGGAGAAGGTGGTCCGGGAGCAAGTACATCGAAGAAAGCCGTGATGTTTGATATGGGACCAGAGAAGACGAGCCGTTCTGTATGCGGGACTAGGGCGGGGTCGCCCAGCCACGGGCCTGTTTGACCTCCGTCGAATACGCACCGTATTGCGTGCATACCATTAGGTCCAATAGCGACAGCAAACCCCCAGATTGGCTGCGAGATATCGATCGTTTGCGAGTTTGGTGATAGGAAGCCCATCTTGGTGGGGTTTCCCGTTGCTGGCGTCATCGTGATGCCACAAATGTGCGAGGCACGCATGAGATGGCTGTAATCAAGTAAGTGAACCGTCAATTGTGACAAGTCCTGGGGTATGATAGCGTCATGGCGATAGAAGCCTAGCTTATTGTTCGTAAAAGTCGGCGGGCCACCAGGTACAGGCTGGCTGGGCGTGGCCGTCTCCATGCGTGTAGTCTGTTCGGCGTTGAAGTGTTCCTCGGGTGGCTTGATGAAGGGAACATCCATGAGGTCTGCAATCATTGATATACGAGTCCAGATGTTGCACCTGTCTATCATCCGCTGGTTCTGGCTACACCTTTTCACGCGGTGGTACAACCAGCGAAAGTCATGATCTTTGGGGAGGTACCGGGCCTCGAAAACGTAGGCATGCTCAAAGCCGTGGCGGAATCTCGATGCCCAGAATTGCTGGCTATCAAATATTGGCGTGAATGCTCTACTGGCCAGGCGGGCAGTAAGAAAATCTTTAGTAGGGAGGTGGCTGGCAATGACCGCACACAATTCAGGCGACAACTCATCGAGGAGGTTTCTCCCAGCCGGCGCGGGCGCGTGGGGTGTGGCAGCCTGGGATTGAACAACCCGAGGTGGTATCCGGTTGGGACCAGTGGAAGAAGTACTTGCATTCGCGGGTTGAAATCTTTTCTTGTACCACGGCCGTGTTTTATCCCAGTCCACCATGGCTTTCTCAAGTTCTGGGCTGGACTCGGCGATAAGGCTCCGAATAAACGGCACCTCGTAGGGATCATCCCTCAAGGTGACACTATAGCTTCTTGGTAGCTTGTTGTGGTGGTGCTGACCCATATGCTGGCCGTGACCGTAGAATAACGGAGGATACGAGTTGCAAACATGGTATAGCCTCTCGAGATTGGGCGGGTTAGTGTGTGATGCGGCTTTGAGCAGCTTCCAGCACGACTCATGAAAGACGAGAACGGACATGCCGCTGTCCTGAACTGCCCTTGCCATGGGCCCGAGCTGGACCTCGGTGGCATGGTCCTGTTCACCAACCGTCGTCGTGAAGGTGCGGTCAGCCCTCACTATCCCGGCGTTGGTGAGAATAAGATGGTCATAATCATCCGACCGATACACTGTTTGAGCCGTGTGAGTTTGATGCGGGGTCCAGGCACACCACGCCGTGACACCAGGTAGAGATTGAAGGTTGCCCACTTACGCCCACGGAATTCTCTGACTGCGCTGGAGTGAGGGTATATGGACCTCTCGCACAATGCGCAGTTGCAGCGATCGCGCTGCTCCATCTTTTCCCAATTCAACCAAAGTTTGGTCAAGAAGGAAGCTTGGAGCTAGGGAGCTACATCTGGGACATAGCGCCCGAAGGAATGCCCCACATTACCCAATCAGGCAGTGCGTTTTGGTACAGCAGCATGTTCCTCTCCACCATGCACACACTAATTAGCACTACTCATGAAGCGTTCCTCTCACTCATAATTTCACCTCATCACGGTATGGAATATGAAAACTTAAGATCCAAAATAAAACATGGTAATCATTATGCCCTCGAATCGAAAGATAGCAATGACTAGAGAGAGAAAAAAACAAGCGCCTAATCCCCTAATCCCTTATTGCGCCGTGCAAAATATTCCAGCAACGCCGACTAGCCGCGGCAAACCTTTGTCTACATGGAAGTGCATCATTGCTCATTAGGGCATGCAAGAAGAAACAAAAATGGAACAACGCCTCGCTGTCAACCCAAAAATGTGCACCGCCCTCATCGTTTGGCAGAATCGACATCCTCGCCTAGCTCCCACGGCTTACGAGGGTCGACAAGTGTGGAAAGTCGCGTGTCACCCCATCGGGCTCCCACCGTGACCCAGACATGCTTCTGAGGGGCACTGGAGCTAATCGTCTCGCGGAATCCTCCCCATCGAAGACGACCTTCTCGGCTCATGTCACTGTTGCCCAATCCACCGTTAGTCACCCACTCTCTGACGACATCCTTGATAAAAGTAATCTTTCGGCGGAAGTCGTTTGCAGCGGGAATGCCCTGGAGTTCAGGGTCGATCTCTGGTCGTCTTCGCGTTGTGCTCGTACGGGCAGGACGAGCGGCAGAGGACTTCGCCTGGAAGTTCAGAAGGGTTTGGAGGGGATATGAGAGCATGGCACGGTCATCCAACGCAGCAGCACCAATAGTGCCCGTTGATGCAAGCCTCTCAGCCGCATCCTGGGGCAAGTGCCAGAAATGACACCATGTACCAGTTGAGTCGATGACAATCTTTGTGTGATCCGGGAAGTTGAACTATCTCCTGTTAGCTTTCTTGCAAATTTTGTCATTATGTCTGTTTCGGGGCTTACCTGAAGATGACCATCACAGAAGACCCAGCAACCAACGTCGCCGAATCGTTGATAGAAAGTCACGAGCTCAGCCGGTGTGCCTTTTTGTCCCGGAGACATGGCACCTGCAGCGTCGGCCTCCTCAGCCGGCACCATGTCATCTCGTCCATACGCAATCATGTAGTTGGCAAACTTCTTCCACAAAATGATTCTTTCCCGCTTTCGGTGCTGGTAGATGTCCCTTCCAGGCTGCATCTTGCCAGGAGTTCCGTCCTCATTCATAGAGACGCGGAAATGTTCTGGGGAGACCATGACCTCTGATAGGCCAGCCTCGCCATTGTTTTCGAAAAACTTGATTGGCTCCGTCATGGGAAGTGGCTGGTTTCGTTCGGGATAGGCCGGGTCCTCACGGCGTAGAATATGTCTCTCAGCCCCACGAATAAACACACCAGCTGGGGGAAGCAGTGCTGTCTTATTGCCCTCGCTCGTAGGAATATCTCGCAAAATACAGCCCACACTACCATCATTCAAGATGTATCCCAGGCCGAATTTATTTGTGTAGTCCACCCACTTGACAACAACATGGGGGTGAGGAGGTGCCACCGTCTTTGACGAGATAATGGCCATGGTTCGAGAGTTGAGGGCTCGCTCCAACTCCGTCTGGAGTCGGCGCAGTCTGTCGAGAATCATATCAGGCTGGGTTCCGCTGATCTCCTTCTGTCGTTCCGACGAGCTGAACAGGGTCGCGGGACGCACACCCTCTGGTTTTTGTGGTTTCGCGACCTCGTGCTTTGTTGGGCCGACAGAGGGCTGTCGCTCTGGAGCAGTTGCAACCCGTCGCTCAGAGGTCTGAGTAGCAGGTGCCTTTGATGAGGGCAGATTCGTGCGTGTCGAAGTTCGCATGCTCCTGTACGTTGGCTCGGCGGACTCCTTTCTCACGGGATCACTTGGAAGCTCTTTTCGTGTCCTCACGCGGAGGCTTTGTGAGGTTGTGAGAGCGGCTTCAGGGGCAGGTTTCGGTCGCGATGGGAGTACAGTGGTTGGTCGGCCTTGGGCCCTCTGCTGCGCGGCAAAGCTCTGGGGAGGTTGTCGGAGCAATCCAGCTGGCGCACGTACGCTAGACGAGGTATAATCGGATGTGTGGCTTGACTGCGACGCCAGGAAGGCTGCCTGCTGCTTGGCCTTGATCTGCTGCTGCTCCTTCAGCCATTCCTCAAAGGGCCTGTAAACGATGCCTTCCTCGAGGGGAATCATCGGAGTCAGTCCAGCCTTCTCCTCGGCGGCCATCTCCTTCCAAGTGTGTGTGTAAACAAGCTGAACTCCGCTCCATGGACCAACACAGCACTCTCGGCACATTTCCTTCAGGTTCCTCATCGACTGTGCGGTCAATGTGTTGCCCATTCGGGTGGCATAAAACTCCTGGCGTTCAGGGGGGATTTCTCGTAGTCTAGGCGTCATTTCTGATTCATCGGGCATGTAACCAGATGTGAAGAAGGGATGCTGAAGAATGGCATCGGGGTCGGGGCGGCGATCGGCATCCTGGAGCATTATGGCAACCAAGTCCTTAGCTTCCTGGCTGATATATCTCTGTGAGGTCTCCGCGTTGGGCCATTCGTAATCTCTCTCTCTAGCTCGGCGATAAATCTCATCAGTTGTCGAAGACTGGAAAGGAGGCTTGGATGTGAACATGGCAAACCTGTTGAGGTTAGTTAACTGTCAAATTGACCTAGGCCAAATCGTCTCACATGATGATTCCCAAACTCCAGATATCCACCATGTGGTCGTGACCTTTCTTTCCCTTTTCCAAAATCTCAGGGGCAATATAGTTGGGGGTTCCGCAAAGAGTAGTGCGGCGAATCGTGTGCATGTCCTTTCCAGTCACTACTAGGGCAGCAAGACCAAAGTCGCCAATCTTTGCATTCATCTGAGAATCGAGGAAAATATTGCCCATCTTCAAATCACGGTGAATGATACCCTTGTTATGCATATACTTGATAGCCCCGGCGATCTGCACGGAGTAGAAGCGAACCTCAGGCTCAGTGAGGCCCTTTCGGCGCTTCACCATATCCATGAGGGAGCCGTTGGTGCAGAGCTCGAGGACGAGGAAAGTGCTCTTGTCAAACGAGAAGGCTCTCAAGAAGTTGACAATATTCTTATGCTTCATCTTGGAGTGGATTTGAAGCTCGGTTTGGAACTTAAAATCGAGTCAGCAGATCTTCGAGCGACAATGGACGGGCAGTGATATGTTTACCTTTTGCTCCATCTTGGGAGGCATGTGGCTCTTGACAACCTTGAGAGCAAATCTCTGCTTTGAGGGCAGAAGCTGGCCATTGTAGCAAATAGCGAAGCCACCCTTTCCGAGAAGCCTTCCAACCTGGTACGTCGCTCCATCTGGGCGATCAGAGCTTGGGGGCTCATGAACCTCTGGCGGTGGCGGGGGAGGGTGCTCTTTGTCCTTGGTGGCCCTGAGCTGAGCAGCCGTCTTCGTCTTGATCTCGGCGGTTTTGGGCGCTCGCTGGGCATTGACATCCCTAGGCGACAAGGCCTCCAAGTCGACGCCGGCTCTGACGGCCAGCCTTTGAGCCATTGCGGTAGCGGAGCGGTACTGGTCTGTCGGGATCCTGGCGAGCAAATGGGCGCGAGTTCACCCAGGTGAAGAAGCAACGGCGAGTCGCGAGCGTTGGCAACTGCCGGTGAGAGTCGCGCAAATCAATCTAAAGTACCCGTGGTTAGTTAAAAAATACTGATGCGAGCCGTCAGAGACAGACGCTGCGAGAAGCATGTATCGGCCTATCAGCAAGACCACCGTCGTCGGGCCTTGTGCCCGACGGCAAGGGGGAAAACACAACTTACAATCCTCGCAAAAACACCATGCAAGTGAAACGTGAAGTGATTGATGAGCTCGTACTCGCCTCGAAGGCATTAAGTGATGATGTGGCGATAGCTGAAAGCTGATGCCAGGGTGGTGAGCTGCTGAGGTTAGTAAGAGTGAAGAGAAGTCGCCTGAGCAAAGTAATGTGAGTGGGAGAGGAGGCAGGTTTAGCTCGTTGCCCGTTGCCGCGACCAGGTGCAGGTTCGTGTGTCGTTTGTGTACTTTGGCTGCAGTGTTGCCGCTGGCAACGGAACAAGGGCCAATCAAAATCCCGAGTTTCTTCTACAGCCCACTGTAATTAAGTCCCACAGCAAGCCGACCTGCCCCAGAATTTCCGGCGACGGTTAAGTGGGGCCTGTCTGTGTGTTGGATCAAAAATGCTGGTGTGTCGGTGAGAGAGAGGTGTTTTCTTTTGCTGGTCAATTGTTCAAGACGGTTGCACATGGTGGTGTTGCGCGTCCAGCTGATGGATCAGTGCGCCTACAAAGTATGTATTCTCAAGAGATCGGCGGCTGCTCTAGAAGAAAGCCTGGTCTCACAGGGCAGGCCACACACAACACGCCAATGGCAATTGGCTGTCGCCCCCAATAAGCCTTTGGATTTGAGGCCAAAGTTAAGCGTGAGGAGCTGACGCTGCATGCGTGATGTACTATGTATTCCGCCCGGAAATTGACTCAGAACCACACACGTATCACTGCTCCGCTGCACCTGGCAACCCGCTGCTGGGCTGGAGTGTTGTTGATGACCGAGGTAAGCATTTATTTACATGCCGTGGCATGGTGCATTTGACTGCTTAATCATTGCTCCATGGTTATATTAGCAACTGCGCAAGTTGTAATGCAACCAAAACCAGGCTGTCATAAAACCCAATTTCCCTTTACACTGCCCTGAACCCCTTATGTGACGTTGTTATGCCTGAGCCTGTCCTGGAACCTCTCTGGCAGAAGCCAGCCGACGATAACAGAGATAACGGGTGCACGGGCCACAAACCACGGCGTCCGGCAGATAGGATGCGAGGCCAGCAGCAAAAGTAATTGCTACGGATGCTCCTTCGAGACGTTCGAATGCTTTAGAAAGCGTCGCTCTCCAGGGCTTTCAGTCTCGCCGGTTCCACTCTCTGACTTGATTGCTCACGATCAACTCACTCGTGGTCCACCAACGCTTACACGGGTCAATCGCCGTTGACAACCTCCCAAAAGCCCCACCACACCTCGAGCAACCACCAGAGGGCACGCGCGCGCCTGTTGCATCAGAGCCAAGACCAGGCCGACGAGCTGTCCGCAAGCATGGTTCCGCTTCCCCTCTTCAAGCTTGCCGCGCTCTTTGTGCGGCATGTCTCCAAGTATGGCGCGGTATGATGAGCCTTTCCCCGATGCTGTTAATCCCTCGCCATCGCCTCGCTGACACTCCGCCCCTCCCCCTCCTCCAGAACCACATCAAGGCACAGGCACACGACCACCCCCGGTTCCGAGCGTTCGCCGCCCGATATGGCCAGTCGATACACCAATTGAACATGAGGCTTTCCGTCGCATTGTTGCGAAATCCGGAGGCAGAAAAGAAGGCCAAGGAGAAGGCCGAGGCACCCACGGTCAAAACGGAGGAGCAAGTCAAGCAAGAGGAGGAGCTGAAGGCGAAGCATGGTCCTGAGGTGGTGGAGAAAAAGAGAAGGTTACCGTTCCAGAGTGTCTGGACGCGCAAGTTCCGACCGCTCC
Source organism: Calonectria pseudoreteaudii (assembly GCA_001879505.1). NCBI lineage: Eukaryota > Fungi > Ascomycota > Sordariomycetes > Hypocreales > Nectriaceae > Calonectria > Calonectria pseudoreteaudii. The sequence goes on along the minus strand of KV875243.1, from coordinate 147,664 downwards.
CCGAGGCAAAAGCCGTCGATCTCTTCGCCGATGTGATTGGTGATGCCTTCATCCTGAGCGTCGCCGTTGCGCTGATCGTGTACGAGTACGTCAAGTCGTCCCAAAAGCCCGACGCCAACAAGGAGCGTTACGACGAGCTCAGCAAGAAGCTTGAGGAGATCAAACAGAGGGAGGACGAGCTGGAGGCTGCCGAGGAGAGGCAACGGCAACGATTCGAAAGCTTGGAGGACGCGCTGCGGGAGCTCAAGGATCCCAAGACGAAGCAGCCGCTACTCCCGAGCCTTCAACCTTCTCAGGCTTAATTAATCTGAGCAAGAAGAAGAAAGGAATACATATCTGTCGGGAGAAGGTCGATATCTTTGGCAAATTCCGCTCGATATGCTGCCAACTATCCAGACTCCGAGACCACGCAACAAACTACAAGAACAATGTTGGTTATCACACAAAAATTTCTTATATTTATCAGCCTGGGGGCTTGTACAATATCACGGCTTTACTTAGACATCACCACACTTATGTTATGACTGGGATGAGGGAAGACAAAAAAAAAGTTTCAGTCACTCCATTCACAGTCGTGGCTGGTTAGGCAGGCATTCTTTATCTAGCGCAATAGAGAGATACCAAATTCTTCACCAATTTCAA
>KV875243.1:111656-131186 GCA_001879505.1 Calonectria pseudoreteaudii | reverse complement strand
GGGGGGGGGGGGGGGGGGTTGCTGCCGGCTAGTCGGAGAAAATGGAGAGCATTGAATGATGGGATTGCCGGATAGAGAACGAATGAGGCTTAGAGGGTGACGATGATAGGGCTTAGCTTTCTCGTATTTGAGCCCTTGAGGGGCGAAAAGTACGCGTCAGCGGGAAGCATGTTCTGAAAAGCCAACGCGAAATTACAGTATCTCTTCAAGATTATGATGTCCAACGTGGGGCCGCCTTGCACTATAGCAGGCCACCCTATCCCGATTCCAACCATGAGCACTGTGCTGATGAAACTTTTCAACCCCCCCCCCCCCCCATCCGGCTCCGGCATCCGATTAATTCTCATAGGGTATCATTAAGTCGTAGAACACAAGGCTTGCAACTGCCAAGGTACGTTACAAATACACACGCCCTAAGAACACGCCTCTCGGCCTGTTCGTTGCCTTCATATCAAATCCAAACCCAAACGCCGATTGCCATGCACAGTCCTGTAATCCCTGCCACAAGGCTTGGCTTGAGCATTGAACCCTCATTATCCTCATCGTTCTCGTTGTTGTTCTGGCTGCTACTGCCATCTCCTCCCCCTTCTTTGCTTTTTGACCCCCCTGTTTCAGAAGGTAGGCTGTCTGTCTTCGTGGCGGTCGCTTTGATTGTCGTAACAGTCGATGAGCCAAATGGAAGACTCAAAGTCATAGTGGAGATAGATACTCCCTTTGGTCCTATTGTAATAGTTTCGCCGCCAACCACCTTGGTTTTCGTCTCCCCCTTCAACCCGGCTGTAAATGTTGTGCCATCGATAATCGCATATGACGGACTTAATTTTGTAATTGTGGCACCGCCCACAATTTCATATCTGGTCGAGGTAGCCTTTGCCGTAATTCCACCTAGTGTCGTTCCGTGAATAACTACACCCGAGGGCCCGACTGTAATTGTATCATCATCCACCACTTTAGTGGTCTCCGGTATCCCGGGCCCGTATGTCAGCGTAGTCGAGTGGTAAATGAAGATTGATTGTCCAACTGCAGTCACCATTTCAGCCCCGGTCACGATGACATCTGACTGTGGCCCCCCAGCAGCCTTGAATGTCATTGTTTGGTCGTCAACGACTATCTGACCGGGCCCAGCTGTTACCAGTTCATTGTGTATCGTCGTGGTCGTACCCAGTGGAGGAATTTCAAATGTGGTCCCATCAACAATAGCCTCAGATCCCGACACAACGACCTGAAGCCCCCCAGCACTAGCGGTTACAGGTGTCAAGACACTGATGGCGGTTCCAGTTGGCTGGGGCTTTTGGACTGTTGCTCCCTCACCAACCACAACGGTTGGGAAGATGGTAAATGTGCCTTCACTTAGCGTAACTGTTGTTGTCTGGTCTGGTTTGAGACTGGAGAAAGTTTTGTCGTTGATGACGACATTGTCGGCCCTTGCAGTGACTGTAAAAGTTGGCTGGGGAGCAGGCTGGGAAGTCTCCTTTTGTTGGCTCTGGGGTCCATTAACACGGCCTCCACTTCCCCTGCTGCCTGCGCTGCTTTGGCTACCCCCGTTGCCGCTACCCCCGGATGCTGCAGTTTGGTGCTGTTGAATGCTGAACCCGACTGACCCCGATACGCCAAACCCAGGAGGTGCCTCGCTGGCGGTGACGGTGGCCGGGTTCTTTTCAGTTGTGACAAATGTGACAGTCATGCGGGAAGGGGATGCTGTGGGAACAATTTTGCCTCTGTAGGAGTCAGCCGCTTTCGAATCCTCTGCATCACCGGCACAGTCGTAGTTTGAAGACCCCGAGCAAGAGGCGGCGGGCTGTTTGGTAGATACGATGAAGCCACCACTCCCCACTGCTATGGTAGTGAGGAATGGCTCACTGGACAGTGTAACTCCGATACCACAATAGGTTGGGGTTTCAATTGTTGGATACGGCGGTGTGTAATTGCTATAGTTTCCAGAAAGAGTAATTGTAGCAGTGTAAACTATGGAGTACTCAGTGACGGGTTCATCCCCGGTTAGTTCTGTGCAAGTTTTAGAGTCGTTCGTCGCAGTCGACGTGGCGGTGCGGTTGGGAGCTTGCGTGGTGTTCCACAAAGTCAAGCTCGCTGATATTGATGATTGGTGGGGGGATGGAGTTGTAGAACTTGGTGGGTTAGTGGTGCTGTTTGCTGTAATTATGACTGAGGCTGGGGTTGATGGTGGGCGTGGTACGCGATTTGCAGCAGAGACCCATTGGCTACTACTCTCTGATTCTGCTATAACAGGAGAGGTTCTCGCAGTGGCTGGTTTAATTGGGTGGAAATCAGATGTCGCAGTCCCAGACTTGGTGGTTCCCAAGCTTGGACCTGCACCTGAAGCCTCAACATGGCTACCGGTACTGTTCGTACGCAGAGATGATGGATGGGCTGGCTCGCTGAGTGCGGATTGGGCAGCAAGATACGACGATGCCAGGGACGAGGCCGAGCCTTGGATGGTTGATGATACGGTGGCATAACGAGTGACATCTCCCGCAGAAGGCGTGACGGTGGCATTTGCTGGCAGGTGATCTGAGGCTCGCCTGAGGATTCCTGGGGCGGAATTTAGCACAGGCCTTCGCAACATCCAACATGAAAATGGCAAACCTACCCCAATGCAAAGCTCCCAATGCCGACTGACCAAAGGCTGCAATTACTAGCAGCCCGGCTGTATGCGCCCGCATATTGAAGCAGCCGTGGATGTCTTCATGTGTTCGTCCGTGCAATGCAGTGCGGTCTCCAGGTTCGAGAAGGCAGGACGGAAGCGGTCCTGGCGGTTGATGCGGCCGAGTGCCAGCTGCCGCGACGACCGAACGACGCCTGAGCGTTGAAACTACTTTGTCAGAGTGATTGCTTTCGGAGCAAATGGAGACGAGATGGCAGTGAAATGACCACAGGAAGCTTATGAGATTGTGAGGGACCCAGCGTAAATGAATGCACAGTTTGCAGGGTCAACCCGACGGCATGGCGAACGCATTCCTGAGTGGACATGGGTCTGGGGGACGAGCATGGGGCCCGACATGGATGCAACCCGCCCAGTGAACGGCACAACGGCGTCGGGGCTTTCATCAGCCTGGGAGGGAGGGACGAGGGAAATCTTGCCCGCAGCAGACCGGGGCGATTCCGCTTGACGTGTTTCACTTGATTGTGTGCCGAGTGGCCTCTTTTGTCCGGATCGGGGCTTTGCATTTGCTCTCCATGCTCTCACCGACGCCGGTGGCGTGCGGCCCCCGATGGACAGGCACCCCACAGACATCACGCATCTGCACTGCATCCGAGTAATTGCTGGGTAGACAGGAAAGGGGGCTGACTCCGCCTGCTGTAACGCGGCATGCTCGATGGTACTTCGGATATTTGCCCATCTGTTTGCTCAGATAGATTGTGGTTGACAATTGCCAATTGCTGGTGCTTCATGTCAACTTCATGTCAGCTCAGCCGAGGCACATCTGGGCGCCCCCCGGTCGTTCTACCGCCAAAAGGGCCACCATGGGATGGGTAGCGAGTAAGGCAGACCGCCGCGTGAGACGATGCTAGAGCCCTCGTCCTCGCGTGTTGACGCGTCTGGTCAGGACCTGCACGATTTCAGAGTGACGATCCCTCTTGGCACTGTCCAACACCGGTGATTAGCGTTTGAGCCCCAAAGTCAGTACACCCTTATTTTTGCAAGTTTGCTCACCCGCAAATCACGGTACTTGGACCATCGGTCCGTCCAAGACACGCATGCTACCCTCAGGTGCACTTGCAGCAGGTAATGCTCATCTCCCCCGAGACCCGAATCTGTGGCTGTGGCACGTGGAACAGCAAATGAGACAACCAGGCTCATGAAGTCTTTGAAGCCCTTGAAGCAGCAGCTTCCTTGTGCTCCTGGGGCTGAGGCTCATGCCCCAGTTCGCCTCGCGGCACTTGCTCGTCGGCTCTTGATCCGGCCAGCGCTTGAGAAGTTTTAAAAAACCCAGCTTGAGGAATTTTACTCGATTCCCGCCTCGGCCTCGGCGAATCAGCACGGCTCCAAAGTTAATGTGTATAAACTGCTAGCGCCTCATGGTGATTAAGCTACGGCGGAATTGTTTTTTCGATGTTGTTCTCCCGCTCAGACGACTCCGCGAATCGTAACTCCTCTAGTCCCGCAGTGGATACCTGACATAGCAGTGTTCCGTTGCAGCAACTGTCAGCAGCTTTGGGCAGGGATTTAGAACCCCCCCTCAGCCGTGTGCCTCTGACATTTGTCAACTCGTCAATCTGCGTTGGCTAGCCTAAACAATGCGAAGGAATGGCAAAGCAACCCTCGGACGAGACCTGCCCGTCATTTGTGGGCCCCACCGCGGGGACCAAACCCCAAACAGGCCCTAGTCGGTGTGCTTATGGCCGCCATAGCGTGCGATGATCTCATGGGCTGGTTAAGCTATCAGTTAGACTAACTGCGCTTTTTGTTTTTTGGGGGGTTGGGTAATGGGCCATGCATGGTGTGATGGGTTGGGGGCCATTTTCACCCGTCAAGCCAAATGGTGGATTCACCTTGCCCGTTCACCCTCCTTGGTTCTGGACCTAATTCTTGAGGACGAGTCGGGATCCTCCACTATCCAGGCCAATCATCTTTTCGCCACCGTACCGGGGCCCCTGGACCATGCCTCTCACAGGGCACGCTCTGGACAATGCTCAGAGTCGCTGTAACGTCAAGTGAAGAAGGATTGGATGGTTTACCACTATCGTGGCAACGGTTACGGCCGTAGGGCTTTCCACTCCATGTCACATCGGCGAGGGCGTTGGGGCAATCTCCGTTAACACAATGTCCCTACATACATACCGGCTTAGTATCAATCAGTAGTTGGATGTTGCATCGCCGCCATGGCACCACAGGTTGGCATCGCAAGCCTCGAGATATTTTGCTTGTGAGGATGGTCAATGTGGATGATCAGGTATGTTTGCTAGAGGTGGCCTGACTGCAACAATATGTCGCAAACCTATTCTTCTCCGTGTTCATCGTTTTTTTTTTCTTCTTTTTTTTTTTGGTGGCTGCTGTCTTGGCCTCTTGACAGAGTCGCTGTGTGGGACTGGGTTGAGCATGTTTGCAGGTAACTTTGCCAACACGTTTGCACCATTTGCTTTGCGGCACGGGTCCCAAACCCAATCTGTTCTTTTAATCGCGTGCGGTGACAATGGGATGGTATGCCGCGTGCACACACGGCTTTGCTTGCTGGTCTCCGGTTGGATGGGGCTCTAGTCCTGACGCAGATCCAGACTTTTGGGTTGTCAGCCCGAGTGCAGTACTCGCATTCAGAATGGATGCGCAGGTTCCCTCCCCTGCATCTTGTCTCTTCAGCAACCCTAAGCAGCTCAAGGTAGCGTGAGACTGAACTTGGCATCCTGCAACCACATTGGTCGCAACCAGTTGCTCGCATCGTAGTCAGGCGCAAAGGAGGCCAGATCGCGAATATAGAGCTGTCGATGCGGCGTTGTGGCGTTGCGGCTTTGCGCACCGCACCATCCTTGACGGGATGAAGGAATGACGGAACAACAAAAAGAATAGTCCGTGTTTCTGCTCTGACAAGACAATGGCTGAAGGGGGATGATTTTAGGTGGTTACGTGGGGTCATGTGGATACAGGGCTGCTGGAGAAAGAAGCAATGCGAATGCGCCCGGCGGGCGGTTGCAACAAGCGAACCGGACGAACAGGGGTCTCCCTGGAGCTGCCCTGGATTAGCCTTTACGAGGCACTGTGTAGTCTGCCAGGACCGCCCAGGACCTGCTCAATAGAGCTTGTCCTTTGCCCGCCCACACCCGCTCTGTTCTTCTCCTGATGAGAATTTCAGACAGGTCACTGAGTGGCAGTGATAGCGCAGCATCCCTGTCCCCATTGACTTGGCGTCTCCGATTCCTTGCGCGTTACGTATTGGGGGTATCTTGGCTCTCGGGCCGCCCGTCCTGTGGAAGGTTTAGAGCGGGAAGCGCACGCCGAGGTCGTCTGTCTCGTTTTGCCTCGTGGAGCACTGAGCGTCCGATCTCTGTTCTTCACAGGGCGCTTCCCTTGTTTTTCCTTTAACCATCCCTACCTCCCTCTCCCTTAACCGTCATTGTTTGGAACACACGCATTTCACTCTAACGAAGAAGAAAAAAACTCGGTTGGCCGGCCATACCGAGGGCGCTCCCCTCCCTTTCCACCAGGCTTCATGGGCTCGCAACCAATTTTCTCGGTGTACCTTTGGCTGCAAACTTGCCTGGACATCCTGCCTTGAGTCAGCCCCTCGCGGGCCTGTTTATAGTTGGCAAGACGCCCGCGCAACGCCAGTGATAGAACGGTCGAATTGAGTCAGGCAATCCGCATCAACGCCATGAGGGCGAGAGCTATCGTGACGGGAGCTGCTATCCTGGGCTCAGCATACGCTCGCGATCCGGCACCCATATCTCTCTCATCGAGCTCATGGCATGTTTTTCAATTTTTCCATCACCATTTCGGAGATCTAATGCGCTATCTAGGCTGGGAATTGACGGGAACTGGTCCACGCTGACATTTGAGCTGGGCTCCAATTCGCAAGAAGTCGATGTTCTTGTGAGCACCTCCCTCTCCGAGTTTTGGACGGTTGGACCGGGAGGGTGTCAAGCCAGTAAGTCTCTCCTATGTGTGCCTTTTTCTCTCTTGTCTGTGGCTATGAATTCACTCGCACCCGATCTCGAGATTATTTTGCAATCCATTCTCCTTCCGCATTCAAGTGCAATGTTCTAATAAAATCACAGAGGAGCCCCATTGTAGTTCGGCTCGCGGCGGCATCTACACATCAGATGAATCTAGCAGCTGGGCTTCATTAGGGACGTGGTCACTTGGACTCAGCTACTTGGGCTATGGAGGCAACGGTGACTATGGACAAGATGTCATATCGGCACCGAGCACAAATGGCGACACAGATTTTCGAATGTCCGAGGTATTAATAGCGAGCCTCAACACGACCAGCTTCCTCAACGGATTGTTCGGGCTTGGCATTGTCCAAGGGATGTTCGGGAACAAAATAGCCGAGTCACCCTTGACACAGGCCGTGAAAGACTTCGGGTTGATTCCCAGCTACAGTTATGGCTATACTGCCGGTGCTCATTATCGTGCGTGCGAAAGCTTTCCCCAGTGAGTTGGTGCTAACTATGAATAGGTAATGCACCGGTATCTTTGACCCTTGGTGGCTACGACTCATCACGATTCTCGAACCACAACACCGAATTCACACTTGACAGAGACGACAGCACCCCCGCCGTTACCGTCCGTGGAATCGAGGCCATGGTTGGAGCAGGCCAAAGCAAACCTAGCAATTGGGATGAAAGCAGTTTGATGATGTCGACTTGGAACACATCCTTTACCGCCAAGATAGACAGCACTACTCCGTACCTTTGGCTACCGGATACTGTTTGCGATCAGTTCGCAGATGCATTCAACCTGACGTACAACAGCACCTTCGACTTATACACTCTCACTGATGCGCAGTACAACAAATTTTTGAGCCTGGATGTGTTTCCGTTTACCTTTATACTCTCAAGTTTTGATAATAGCGACAACTTTGGACATCCATATGATGTTAGCGGCATCGTTAACATCACGGTACCTGCGAGAGCACTCACCGGACTCCTCCAGTACCCGTTTATGAACAGGACCATCCAATATGGCGATCCGGCAGTTCCTTACTTTATGCTTCGCAGGAACGGAGAAAACTCCACATTCATTCTTGGGAGATCGTTTCTCCAGGAATCGTACCTTATCACGAAGTACGACGACGCCATGTTTTCCATTCATCAAGCGGAATACCCGAACGCATCTGACGCCTCCGACCTTGTTCCTATCGCGCAAACATCTAACAGTCCCTATCCACCGCCTAGCGTCAGAGTAGGAGCCGGTCTTTCAAGAGCAGCGCAGGCCGGAATTGGAGTTGGCGTCGGAGCACTTGTTGCGCTGATTATCATTATTGTGTGGCTTCGAAAGAGGCGCCGACGAACGCGCAACTGCGTTACTCCTGAATCATGCATGGATCTAAGAAAAAGCTCGGCTTCTGGTATCCCTTCAGATGCGCCAAAATCCTCCTTGCAACGGGTCCTGGCCAAAATTTTCCCTACGAAGGCGACACCACTACCGACCCGCCCCGTTGAAGCGAATGACGTAGAAAATCCATTTGAGGCGCCCAATTCCCAAATTTACGAGATGCCAGCGCCCGTACCACCTGCGGAGCTCGACGGGGACGATGTGACATCTTGGAATGGCGATACAGAACTTGGCTCAGACAGCACCCAGCAGATGTCGGCCTACGAGATGGCGCGCCGGAAAATGGACCACCAGCTCCAAGGTCCAGTTCCCCCTTATTCTCCTCCCACTGATGGAACTATGCTTCCGCCCGAGAAGGCCATATATGCACCGCCTCCAATGATAAAAGAACCACTAGCTCTGCAGCTCTCCGTAACACCACCCCCAACCTCACCCGACGATGAAAGCACAAACCCGAATTCCATCCATATCTCATTACCCTCACCCACAAGTCCTCGCCACGATGTAAACAGCCGATCTCCCGAATTTCCTTCGCCAATGACCAACACGATTCAAATGTCATCTCCGAAACCCGCAAGCCACTCGGCACCCAGCTCCCCTTTCCTGACCACCTCTTTCAGCAACCAGCCTGGTGTACCTGATGACTTGAGAAGATCACAGTCAAATCGTGAGAGCATCCCCGCATATTCTATCCAAGCTCCGGCGCCAGCGGTCCAACGAACTCCCATCGACCCTTCCAACATTATTTGTTTAGGACCGCTTCCAGACAACATACGATTCCCCCAATCTCAGCCTGCGCTGGAATCGAGAAACCGGAGTGGCTCAGAGGATTCCCAGACTGGAAATGGCACCATTGACACACTGGGAAGCAACTTCACGGTCGAGGAAGAAGAGCGCTTGGCCGACGAAATGAGAACTGCATATACGCAGCCTTACGGCTTCTCAGACCCCAACAGACCCGGACAGCGTCGAAACCGCCCAGATGATCTTCAACCTACAGGCCTAGGCCTCGCCCCCGGCAGCTCACCCCACCTATCACGATCAAACATTCCACGAAGTCCTGAGCGCATCGACTCAGGCGCTGAACTGATTCATGTACCGCAATTAGCAGAGCGACGATACAGTTGGGAAGAAGAGCGATGATGACATTTTTACTACACATGTTACAGTTTTATTAATTTGCATGGACTTGGTTCCAGCACACATTAACCTACATTTCACATTTTCATATACCCCAGGGATAAGGAGCGATTATTTATGCCACGAGGCATAATCGGGATTGTCCTCATGGCGTGGAACTTGTTTTTTTTTTTTTTTTTGTATTTGGACGGTGTTGGGATATTCCAACTGGGTTGGGAGGTTTATGATATCTGGCAAAACGTATCTACTTTGTTCATATGAGTCAAGCCGAAATAGTAGTGACGACCATACGTCTCACTTGGTTTCAATAAAGAAGTATTAAAATGATTGAAAACCCGCGCCCTAGCCTCCAAATTCATTCCTGCCATGTGACACATGCGCGCTCATTAGTTCCGTTCAGTGTTTGCTCTCCGTTCTACTTTTGTAAACGGCCCTTGATTCTGGATCACATTCCTACCTGGACGATGATAACTTTAGCTCTCATTCCAACGGCGTAGAAAGCAGCTGTTACTTGTGCCGTACTGATTCTTTCGATCAAGTAGTCTTCCCCATGTGTAGGTGCTGGGTAGTGTTCGGACCGGAGGCTCATCCCACTACTCGCGGCCTATTCACACTATCTAGCAATCCTCACTACTGATATATTTTTTTTACAACTGTTTCTGTTTGAATAGAATTTTTCTTCTTCTAAATATTCTTATTGATCCGATTTATCATCTGGGCTACCAAATCTCCTGCCACCAAGTCAAGGAAGACAGAATGCTCTTTCGTTCGTCTTGGTCCTCACCGCTCTCTGTAAATGGATCAAACACTGCCCTCTTTGCAGCATCCGCCATCTTGGTAGATCCGCCGCACACGGTGAATATGGGGTTCTGTAAAATCAGCCCTTCGAGCCGCTGGGATTCTTGGCGGAGGAGATCCTGTACGTAGACTTTGGTGCGCTGGTCGCGAGAGAAGGCGAGAAATGCATCAAGCCCCCCCTTTTCAATCGCAGATTCCCACTCGTGGCTAAAGAAGTAGTCGGCATTGCGATTGCGGTTGCCAAAGAAAAGAAGGTTTGGTCCAGGGGAGGGGTGCGTGCGACGTTCGTGAATAAGGGCTCGCATGGGGGCAAGGCCGGTGCCGGTGGCGATGGCGATGAGAGGACGTTGCGCGTTCTGAGCACCGTGGATCGGGGTGAGGACAGGCTTGTGGGTGACACATAGACTGGACATCACTGGGAGGTTATCAAGGTACCGAGAGCAGAGACCCTCGCGGGGCTTTCGCAGGATAGTTTTGTACTTGACGAGGGCGACGAGGAGATCGACTCGGGTGACCCCTTCCTGAGATGGGTGGTTGAGTTGATCGCCACCGTTGGCAATGCTGAAATCACGGCCTCGTATTAGAGGAAAGATGTCCAGAACTCGCTCGGCGGGAAGCTTGACCGATGTGAACTCTTCAAGAACCTCGAGAATTGACCGCCGGGATCTGGTGGCATAATCAAAGTACTCGTCAATGTATTCCGTCATGGTGAATTCCAAAAGCCTTTCCTTGTGGTCTGGATTGGTAGAGAAATATGACATGCTTTTGAGAAATGACCGCCTGGGAATGGCGGTAAAGTCGACATTGTTTATTAGAAAATCTCTCAACGTGCACTTTTGGTTTGCGTAGAGGTTTGGGGGTAGAGTGTCGCAGGTTGAAAGATCAAACGGTTTGTCAGCAACGCCATCCCATTCCATGAGTGTAATGAGTTTCTGCGCATCCGCGGGGAAGTTTTTAGGATATATCGTTAGACAGTCTCCGGGGTTGCATTGAAGCTGCCGGCCTTGCTCGCTGGGGATATCAAACGATACGAGACGAACGTCTTGCCAGTGAGACTCGGGCGTCAGTCTTTTATTCCCTGCCAAGACAGCGGTCCAACCGCTGGGTATGGGGAGGAGCTGGTCGGGAGGTGGGCCCGAAAGCGCAGGTCCGACATGCCCATCAACAGAAGAGACACTGGAAAGAGCTGCCTTTAGAGACCACCGAGGTGGTAGGATGACGCTATCGGGAATCGGTTCAAGGCCTTCGGGGGGAGCATGATTTTCGAGAAGATGTTTGTACAAGCCTTCAGACCAGCGGACAAAGCTTCCGTCAATTCTTGATTTTGGTGTTAGGGATACGCAATTGATGATAAGATGATCAGCCAAGCACTCACCCATCGGGGAATTGCTCATCTGCTTCAAAGCCGTCGATGAAGGTAGTGGCACCCAGTTGGTCAAGTCGTCTGTTGAGTTTGCGAGCCGCCCAGTTGAATCTGATTTCCAGCGTTAGGTAACATAAACCAGGTGCACCAAACGGCATTGTATCCATACTTAAGATATGTACTGTCGCCGAGTCCGAAAGTTGTATACTTGACCGTGGCCAAACAACCTGGAGGTAGCTTCTTTCGCAAGAGCCTCTTCCAAAATACGAGGGAATTATGGGGCATATCCCCTTGACCAGTGGTGGATATCACAAAAATGACGAGAAGATGCTGCAAGAGGGCGTTCTGCACTGAGAGTGTTAGTGACCGGGTCTTACTGGGTCAGTCGGTAAGCATGGGGGTTCATGAGACGAACAAGGTCAACGGCATCAAGCTCAAGGACATGGCTGGTGAAGTGAAGTCTCTGGCAGAGGCGGCCGAGCTCTTCGGCCATGTCCTGGGCGTTGCCAGTCTCAGAGCCATAGAGAATGAGAACTGTCCTGTCCTGGGCAGTCATTGCGACGAGATGGTCAATTAAGAAACACAACGGTACAAGAGTTGAACCGGGGTCTGCACACGCAAGTGACACATTAAAAAGTCGAAGTCGAGACGTTGGGCTAGCCTAGCGCCAGTTTGCGGTGCTGGGGCGCGAAAAGCCGAAGACCGAATTGCGGACGGCAGCGGACAGCGAGCGTGAGATGTCGGACGGCGGGCAGAGGCCAAGCCAAGCTGCATCTTATCAATCTTGAACCATTTTCGATGGGTGTATGTCTTGCATCGACATCCGTGCATCGGCATCACACATCTTGATGAATTTGAGGTTAGATAAATCACCCACAAACCCTTTGTGGCGTACTCCTCTGTTCGGCGAGCCCTGATACGTCAACCTTGAGGTGGGTGGCTAAAAGATGATTTGGTCCTCCGGGGCCGGAGTTTTGAAAGCCGCTCCATGACATGGTCAAGCCAAGTCGAAGACGCTCCCCACGATTGACAATGAGTAAATTAATTGGTCGCACATTCCACTTCCCGAACCAACAAATTCGTCTTTGGAAATCCGAGTTACAGGCTGACGCCACAGACGTTTACCGGGTTTCCGGCGACTAGGGCTGGGCCGGCAGAGCGTGCGGTGCAAACTGGGGCATTTTGGGTGCACTGACACTGAGACAGGTCGGGGAGAGTTCTAGAAGGCCTACAGGTGGAGCCCCTCTGTTGCCCGCGGGGCCTTGATGCTGGTCGGCTCCTATCCCGGAAGGGCAATCGATTGGTGGGAGGGCTGGGTGTTGATGAGTACACCAAAAGCAGACAGCCCCTTTTTTTAAAGTACGGTTTGCATTGACTGTGTATCAAAACACTGGTAATGAAGGAACCGGAGTGACCAATCCTACCTGAGAGATGAGCGCGCTCATGCCGGATGACTAGGCCTGGTTAAGTCTTGCTTCCCTCGAGAGAGAGGGATGTCAGTGCCAGGCAGGGGGTCGAGAGTTCAAAGTCAGGAAATTATCCCAGGCAACTAGCAATTTCGGGGGTTCAAGCGTCTGAGCAGGGTTCCATTTGTTGCTTGACCGCCTCGTTACAGCAAAACCAGGTCATATCAACGAGAAACGCCCATAGCATCTCTCGTGCGTGCATGCTGCTGCTGCTGAGCGTTCCTGAGGCTAGCCCGCCTCCAGTAAGTAGAGGGCCGCTGTCGGTGTCGTGGACGTAGCAAGCAAGGTATAGCAAGCGAGCGCCCGAGGGGAAGGGCGGTCCACTGGCTTGTTGCGGGCAAGGCGATCGATCGAGCGACATGAATTCAAGGGGTTAATGCTTCGCTGGCATTTGGACCCCAGTTAGTCCGAAATGGACGATGCGGTGACGGCCATGCCATGTCATGTCATGGGCTTTCCAACAAGAACAATGCACACACGACCAGCACCTAGTCCATTTGTAAATTACTCCGTACTCGCGGACTTTGAACGGGTTCCCGCGCCAGCTATCGTTGTCAGATGTCGTGATCCCTCCCAGCGGCCAGTGACACACGCCGATGCACACTCTGCCTCTTGGCGCCGTTCCCAGTCGCACCCCTCATGTAGGGGGATAAAATGTGGGTAGCGGCGAAGTGTTGCTACCTCAGGAATCCAACCTAATGAACCCGACAGAATGGACTGCCAAAGTAGCTGGGGATCTTGGGTCGCCATCACCACCCAAAGGCAAAACAAAAAAACCCTCCCCAAGATGAGTATGACGGTCAGTGCCAGACGGTGTGAAATACGATTACTCCCTTTCTGCCGCCTCTTCGCGAGTCAGCGGCCACTCAAGCCAGAAGAGCATTCCAGATGGCTGGCGCAGGATGACAAGTGAACAAATGAGGGACAAGCAGGTACCATGTATGACGTGCCTTCCCCAGTCAGCTTCTGGACGGACGAGCTGCCTCCCTGATCCCTCGACCACGCAACCTGTGCAGGTGCGTGTGGGTGCAGGCACTTTGGGGCACACATGCATTCTTGTGAATACCTTACACCGATCCCTATACTGTGTCTATTAGCCAAACACGCACCGCACTCAGTGCGCACATCCGGCCCGCACACCCACACTTCTGACTCCTGGCCCTAATACCTACATGAACTGCGAAATTCCCATACCACCAACTGCCGCACTTCGACCTTGCGCAGGACGCTCATGAGCAGTCGCAGTTGCAGTCGCAATCGCCGCCGTGGCCTTCGCCGCTGATTAGACTCACATACAATAAGCCAGTGCGTCCCGGATTCAGCACAGGGCAGCAGCTGTGGAAAGCAAGCTCCCCAGCCAGCCAACCCAGCCCAGACACGGCAGGACCAAACAGCGGGAGAATCCACAGCAGAGCTCCTAGGGAGCTTAAGCAGGTACACTCTACCCAGCTTTGTGAGTCATGGTACCTTGCCCACCAACAGCTAAATTGCAGATCTGCTTTGTATAGCCCGTGTATCGGCGACTTTCTCCCCTCCACCCGTCGTGCCTGCCTTACCCCTAGCCCTGGCCACCTTTCCACTTACTCACACCTTGTGCTCATTCACGCCCCCCTTACGGACCAGGCCAACACACGCCCCTTCCTCCCCCCCAAAGCCAAAGGAGAAAAAAATATTTCAGATTCGCGCGACTCCTGTCTCTCCCTTTCTCCTCCATCACAACTTCCAGTCACTTGTGTCTCCGCGCAACGCACCGCCGTCTGTCTAATTCCAACCTGTTTCTAGGGCACGAAGCTACCCTGATCAAACTCCTCCTTATTGCACCAGAGTTCAACTAGACGAACTTGCATCCCTCGCCATCGAACAGTTCCTTAATAGGTCCAAGTTCGAAACGTCATACTCAGCCTAATCACCATCTCCATCATCCACGCCAACCGCCACCATGTCTGCCGCCAACACCAACAACAACCTGGATGCTGCCGTTAATGACGTCGCAAACACTCTGAGCAATACCTCCATCAGCAAGCCTGCCGATGACAAGACGGCCGCCAACGAGGCCGCCTCTGCCAGCGCTGCTGAAGGCCGCCGTCTCTACATCGGCAACTTGGCCTATGCGACAACTGAGGGGGAGTTGAAGGACTTCTTCAAGAGCTATCTTGTGTAAGTACTCATCTTGGCCCGTTCACGCTTGCTTCGTCGTCTACCTCTTCAACCGATAGCGGCATCAACCACTGTTGCTCTCCATCGCTGGAGACACGTGTCTTAACCGCACCGACGGTTGAGCCTCTCCCTGTTGATGATGCATCCCGATAAATTTGGCCAAAGCCATGTACGGGTTCGCATTCGGATTCAGCCAGTTGTTCAGGGATGTCTGCACAGTTAAGGCACCGCTTTAATTGTGCATGGCCCACCTTGGCTGCGCTGACCGCCCCGTTGCGCCTCCGCACCGCCAGCAACACATCCTAGCAAGGCTCATGTACTGACCGTAGTTTCTATGTAGTGAGTCTGTCTCGATCCCAAAGAACCCTCGCACCGACCGCCCTGTTGGTTACGCTTTTGTCGACCTTTCCACCCCCACTGAGGCCGAGCGCGCTATTGCTGAGCTCTCGGGCAAGGAGATCCTCGAGCGTAAGGTCTCGGTTCAGCTTGCCCGCAAGCCTGAGCCTGCTGGTGAGAAGACTGAGGGTACCAACGGTGAGGGTTCCGGTGCTGAGGGCTCCCGACGCCGACCTTCTGGCCGAGGCCGCGGTCGCGGCCGTGGCCGTGGTGGCCGCACTGGTCGCGGCGGCCGTGCTGTGAGTAATTTGCCAGTAAACATAGGTTTGCCAAACCAAAATCTAACGACGTGATAGGAGGGTGCCACTGAGAAGAAGGAGGGCGAAACCGCTGACGCCCCTGCTCCTGCTGCCGAGGATGCTGCGGCTGCTGCGCCAGCTACCACTGAGGTTCAGCCTTTGACAGACATTACAAACAAGAACAACACTGACGAGACCACCAAGTCAAAGACTCAGGCTCGCCCCCAGCGTGAGCGCCGTGAGCGTGGTCCTCCCGCCGATGGAATTCCTTCCAAGACTAAGGTCATGGTCGCCAACCTTCCCTACGACCTGACCGAGGAGAAGGTACGTATAAATCTGTTTCTGATAAGAAACCACACTAACCTGCTTTAACAGCTTATTGAGCTCTTCAAGCCTTATGAGCCTTCCTCCGCCAAGATTGCCCTCCGACCCATTCCTCGATTTATGATCAAGAAACTTCAGGCTCGGGGTGAGGCTCGCAAGGGTCGTGGCTTCGGCTTCGTCACCCTTGCTTCTGAGGAGCAGCAGCAGAAGGCCGTCACCGAAATGAACGGTAAGGAGATCGAGGGCCGCGAGATTGCGGTCAAGGTCGCCATTGACAGCCCTGACAAGACCGACGAGGAGGCCAACCAGCCCGAGGGCGAGGCCCCCAACGGTCAGCAGGAGCCCGCCAGCGCTCCGGCAACTGAGGCCACCGAGGCCCCCGCTGCTGCCGCTGATGCTGCTCCCACCGCTTCCGCCTAAGTTATTAGGTTGAGAAGTTTAGGAGACGTGGATCTGATCCAGTCTCAATGAACACAGTTACGATATGGCATGCGATTTCGACGATTTCTCTTACGGTAGATTTCTTGCTGAACGAATCAGAAAGACGAGAGGCGTTACACCTTACCTGGGCGGGAGACATAACCAGCAGTTGTTGGGACTTCTTTTTAGATCTCGGGATGGTGTTTATTGACAGCCTTTTGACTTTTTTTCTCTCTCTTGACAACATAATATCTCCATAATTGGGACCCAAAAAAATTCACGCAGCCCCTTTCATCGTTGTATTTGTATCTTCCCTTTTCTCCTTCACCCTCTGCTGGGTTGTACAATAGCTTAGGCCGGAGGCGGCTGGGGAAGAGAAAAGTTGGCGCAAATCGTTATGGTGGGCGGTTTTTGATGCAACTAGTAGTCGCCTACGGGCAGTTATAATGTGATGATGTGTTTGGACCATTTATCTTATATCTCTGGTAATGCAATGCCGTGTCGTGTCTCAAGTGTTAAAACTCGCCAAGGAGCGAGGCTGCCTGTCAGCTGTTGAGCCTCAGATCGCGATCGATGAAGAAAAGAAACGGCGACCCCACAGGTCACGCTATGCTCTGGCCACTGGTTATTTGCTTTTTTCTGGAGACAAGCAGAGAGTACAAAGCAGGGTGGACCGCGGTCATGTTTATTGTACTGTTGTTCTTTAGACATGGAGCCCAAACGCAGTGCAATGTGTCACGTGCTAGTAGTATAGAAGCTCACAAATCAAGCATCTTTTAAGGGGGGGAGGGATACGATTCGATACGCGGCGCATGTCGCAAAATCCCTTTCTTAATCCGGCGAGGGAGAAAAGTAGCAGCGAAAATGGACATTGGGCAATAAAACAGGGTGTCCTTGTGCGGAAATGACAGAGGACTAATATTGGCTCTTATTTAGTCGTCATTTGATTTGAATGTATGACAGTGTGCCATGTTTCCCTCGTCTCGCCTGTGGCTGAAATCAGGGCCACTGTCTTGGCTCTGGTTCTAGCGGGAGTTGTCCCCATTGCCCCGCCGACCCCTTACCAGGTCCACGAGCACAGGACATGGGGGATCTTTTAGTTGGACGTCTCCCTGCACATTATCGCATCGCCAACTGCACAACATCAACGAACCGTCACTCATTCCCTGGAGCCTTGATCGCATTAATCACGTCACCATGGCTTCCAAGGCCATGTGGGAGGTTGATCCCGAGACTCGGTCCAAGGTGCGTCCGCGCTGCCCGACGGCGCCGTCGAAGACCCCCTTCTTCGACACCCGCACGTGCTGACTCCCCGTCCGACATGTAGCTGGCCACGCTCCAAAAGGAGTCCAAGAACAATTCGTGCTGCGACTGCGATGCCGCCTCCCCACAATGGGCATCGCCCAAGTTCGGCATCTTCATCTGCCTCGAGTGCGCCGGCGTGCACCGAGGTCTCGGTGTCCACATCTCCTTCGTCAGGAGCATCTCCATGGACGCCTTCAAAGCAAGCGAGATCGAGCGAATGCGACTGGGCGGAAACGAAAACTGGCGGAAATTCTTCGAGGCGCACGAGTCCACCCAGATGATGGGCATTACCTGGGAAGAATCGACCATCCAGGAGCGCTACAGTGGCGAGGCCGGTGAAGAGTGGAAGGAGAGGCTGAGCTGCAAGGTGGAGGGTCGGGAGTACGTGCCCGGCGAGAAGAAACCCGCTCCGGCCACCACGTCCGCAAAGACCGCTTCACGGACGGCGACACCCTTGAGCGGAACGGCGAACCGGAATACGGGCTCTGCACAGGCCGGCAAGGTCAAGGTGGACGATCGCTACTTTGCCAAGTTGGGCGCGGACAACGCTTCGCGACCCGACCACATTCCACCAAACCAGGGAGGCAAGTATGCCGGGTTTGGAAACACACCAGCACCCAGCCAATCGAGCCAGGGCGCCCTGCCAAACTTTGACGACATGCAAAAGGATCCTATGGCTGCTTTGTCCAAGGGCTTTGGTTGGTTCACCTCGACGGTGTCCAAGACGGCCAAGACTGTCAACGACGGATACATTCAGCCTACGGCCAAGCAGGTACAGGCACTCGCATGTCTATGTTCGATGGGTATGTGCTAACATTACTTGTACAGATCGCTGAGGGAGACTTTGCCAAGCAAGCCCAGCTCACAGCCGCTTCTTTCGCGAAGCAAGCTCAATTAGCTGGCAAGAATGCCCAAGAAGGATTTAACAGGTTTGTGGAAGGCCCCGATGGGCACCAAAGGGGTGCACCGATGGACGAGTCAAAGAAGGGTTTCTGGGATGAATTCTCCAACCTCGCAGATCAGCGACAGCCCGTCAACAACTCCATCGGTACAAGTGCTATGGGGGCGGGCAAGCCCAAGCCCTCTGCTCAGGCGCAAAAAAAGAACGACGAGTGGGATGATTGGTGAGAGGGAGGTGCACTGATGAGTGTGATGCGCAGGAGTTGGAGAATTGGAGTATAGGCGTGTTTGAAGGGGATTGTGAGTGTTAGCGATCTAGACGACGCTGTGCCTCTCTCATCCTAGTAATACCAGCATGGATTCCCGTTCTTACTAGCCCAGAGTGCATGTGCCAAGTTAAGCGTTGCTGGTCAGATTCGGCATTCGTGTCAAGACGCCGGGGCTCAAGTCGGCTATTCAACACTCAACAGCCGCGCGGATAACTGACGATTTTGGGCTTTGGTGCAGACCGAGGATCAAGGTCGTCACAAATGAGTGCTTGCTCACCTCTTCCCCCCGAGTAATTAAAAACGCAGTAGAGAGCGCAGCATGTCAGGAGTCTGTCCAGCTATGCCACCAACGGGAAAGGCCTGAGTTTGGCGGAATTCCAATCACCGCGTCGTCGCTTAGTCTTTCTCGGCTTTACATCTGAAGGGGCTGTTCGCAAATGGCAGCTAAGAGCGAAATCGCACACGGGCTGAGGATCCCGAGAGCGTCACGTGGGGAAACCACGCCGAGGCCCGAGCCGGGCCTAGCCGGTACCGCACCGAGCTTTGCCCATGACGGCCGGCCCTCTTAACTTCCACCCCCCTCCGTCGCCAACTTCTGTCACCCATTGAACAACCATCACCATGTCGGCACTACGGATTCTTGTCCCCGTAAAGCGGGTTATCGACTATGCTGTACGAACATCCCGCAGTTTTTGAAGAATGCGACCGATTGAGCAGATGAGAGGGAAAAAAAAAAAAAAAA
>KV875243.1:78329-111528 GCA_001879505.1 Calonectria pseudoreteaudii | reverse complement strand
AAGGGGAAAAAAAAAAAAAAAAGAAAGTGGTCAGCTAACGCAATGCCCGCTCGGCGAAATATAGGTCAAGCCCCGAGTCAACAAGGCGCAGACGGGCGTCGAGACGGCCGGTGTTAAACATTCGATGAACCCCTTTGACGAGCTGTCGGTCGAGGAATCAGTGCGCATCCGAGAGAAGAAGCGCGCACCCGGCGGCGTCGAGGACATTTGCGTCATCTCTGCCGGCCCCACCAAGTCACAGGACATTCTTCGAACGGCGATGGCCATGGGCGCAGACCGAGGTATCCACGTCGAGGTCAAGGAGGGCGACGACCTGGAACCCCTGACGGTGGCCAAGCTGCTGTCTAGCGCAGTGGCCAAGGAGAAGAGCAATGTGGTGTTTCTAGGCAAGCAGAGCATCGATGACGACGCAAACCAGACGGGACAGATGCTGGCTGGCCTCTTGGGGTGGCCCCAGGCAACGCAGGCGAGCAAGGTTGAGTTCGGCGCCAACGACGAGGTCACCGTGACCAAGGAGGTGGACGGCGGTGTCGAGACAGTCAAGGCCAAGCTGCCCATCGTGATCACGACCGACCTGCGACTCAACGAGCCCCGCTACGCAAGCTTGCCCAACATCATGAAGGCCAAGAAGAAGAAGCTGGAGAAGCTGACCCTGGCCGATTTCGGAGTGGAGAACCAGAAGCGACTCAAGGTGCTCAAGGTGGAAGGTAAGTCTTGATTGTTTGCAGCTGTTACCTCGCTTGGATATTCTTTTTTTTTTTTTGCATGCGCTTGAGCCTCTTCTCACCCTGCAATTCTCATCGGATGAAAATGAGGACAGCAATTCTGGTTACCAAAACCAGGTCACAAGATGAACAATGGCTAACTGAAGCTGTATAGAACCCCCAACCCGACAGGGCGGCGGCAAGGTCGAAGACGTCGGTGGCTTGGTGAGCAAGCTCAAGGAGCTTGGTGCTCTGTAAGCGAGCGGTTTGAATGTCATGGAAATATTACTGTTTGTGCATTTGCATAAAATGCATGCCTTGGGCTGGAATGGATGAGAAGAGGAAGTTCTCAGTTGGTTCCCGCACAGTCATATGGGAACTGTCATGCCGAATGAATTGAATGGGGTGTTTTAAGCAATTGAAATGGAGCATGTCTGCCAAATAGTGACACCTTTATATACACCACCTGTGCTTGCTCATAAACGTGTGAAAACGAACTAGCAGGATCTCTCTGCCAATCTCCAAGATGATTTTGCACTGCTGTACGACAGCAACTTATGGGGACGAAGAAAAAGCCTAAAACGTAAGGCAAGCTACTACTTACTGTCTGCGCAGCGCTCCGCTCATGACCAGCTTCTTCTCATAAATAAATTATGGGCATTTAAGCTCCCCACTAAAACACAAGCTCTGATTGCTAGATTATCACAAGATAACATATCGCCTCTTTAGTAGCTGCAAAGGCGTGCTGTGTACGCACATGCTTTTTTTTTTTTTTTTGTGTTTCGTCCATTTGTTCACGCTGTGGCTCCCTCCATTCCCAGGAACACGGCATTATTGGTGAGGTCGGCAGTCATAAAGGCCAATGGCATGCATGCAAGCACGGCAAAGCCGCGGGGTAAAGTAGGGAGGGAAAAAAAATGTGCGAGGGGGGGGATGACGGAATCTTGACAGGCGACTGGCGGATTGAGGGGGACCAAACAGGTTGCAGGGTTCACAGACGTGGGAGTGACATGGTGTGACGTAGTGACAGAGTTTGTTTGCTTCTTCTCAACGCCTGTCTTTATGCATTCCTCCCACGCACAAACAAGAGAGAGAAGGAGAGAGGCAGACCAACAGCAGTGCCCATCGGGGAGTTGAAAGACGCAATCTCTCTCGGCCCGGTCTTATCAGCTAAGCTTTCGTAGATTCGATTAGTTGGAGGGGTAGGGGGGTAGGGGGGGGGAGGGGGACAGATGTTCTAGTAGCTACTAACCAAGCTTCTAATTTTTCTGTTCCCCATCAAAAAAAGTAAAGCGGCGCAGGATCAGGGCCAGGACAGGGACCGGGACCACAACCGGGATGAAGGTCGGTGAGTGTGCACGCGAGAGGGCAGCAAACAAAGCGGGCGCGCCGTGATGACAGCAATGAATTAGTGTCAAGTAAGACATACACGAGGGTTGAATGTCCCACCCCCCGTCTATGCGAAGCATCACGTTGCGAGCACCGGTGCCCGGATTCGTCTTGGGCGGGGGGGGAAGAGGGAGGGAGGGGGATGGCGGTGTCAAGGCACCAACGGCCGGACCCTGATGCAATGGCTGGCTACGTGATGGGCAAAAGGCGTCTTCTGCCAGGTGCCGGGAAGAAGCTAACAGATGTCACAGATAAGACTAATGCTATCGACCGCACAGAAGCCAAAAGAATATGGTCTGTTTCGCACCAGTGCTAACCAAGCAGTACCATAGTAGCAACTTAGTCAAATGGAACAGGACCTTAATACGATATCGGAGCACCAACGTGACTGTTCTTCCATCTGGCCTGGGCGTCAAGCTGGCCTGGGCTCAGGGCTTGGCGGGCCGCTGACTGTGCAGAAGCAGAGTGGGCACCGGGATTTGCTCGCGGGACAACGCTGGTATTAGCTCACCCCAGGCGGAATCGGCGGGCATTGGGTCGGTGCTGCAGAGGGGCTGGTGGCGGGCGGGATGGTGGAAGGGAGGACAGGGAAAAAAAAAAAATCCAAACCAGCGGGGCACCTCACCAATGAGTAACGGCCCGTTGTCACGTCGCAGAGGGAGAGACGCCGGTGAGCGGGCCGCGGGACTCAGTATTTTTTCTCTCGCCCTCTCGCCCTCCTTCTTCCTCTTCTTTTCTCCTCTTCGTTTCCTTCCCCCAGCAGCATAATCCTGTCCCCAATCGCCAGTTAAAACACTTCATCAGACGTCGAATCGTCACTCTGCAAACGCCCCCCTTCTTCACACAAACCCCCCCCCGATCCACGCACGGAGTCAACTCTTTGAGCTGAGCTTGTCTCTCAATCCGCCCTTATGAACGGGCGCCCGTCAGTCTTCACTTCACAGGTACGTTTTCTGTTACGTGTTTTGTGCTCGCTCTGCCTCTTTCGCCTCAATGACTCAGTGTCGCGTGCCCAATTTCTGCTTCGTCGTGCGTCGTCGGGCTTGCTTGCATTGCTTTGCGCAAGTCCGTCTTCGTTGCTGAGCTCTTGGGGACCCCACCATCACTCAAACCCTTGCGTTTGAGTATCACCAACTCGCCTTTTTTTTTCCCTTCCCAATTCGCTCCTTGCGCCCTCAATCCGTCCTCATGCGCATCTCATCCTCTTGCTCGACCCAATTGGCTCTCTTACTGACATTTCTCTCGTAGGATTATCTTTCTGGTTCGTTCAGTCCCTGACTCACCGCCCTCAATTCTGTTGAGAGGCTTCAAAGCCCTTTCTCGGATTCACATACTAACCTGCTTTAACACAGACCACCTCTGGAGGTCTCTCTCTGTTTAAACGGCCTCTTGAAGAACAAGTGACCGCTGCCTCCTATATCTGAAAAACTTATACCCAAACCAACCAACTAAAACCCTCACGACATTACAAACATGTTCTCCCGACTGGCAAAGCAGTTTGCCAACCCCGCGGCCAAGTCCGCGTCGGCTCCTGGCCGATTCCTCCAGGCCCGATACCTGTCCGAGCAAACCCTCGGCAGCAAGGGCCGAAAGATGCCCTTCAAAGCTACCCCGGGCACTGCTCCTGCGACCTCTCTCCCTGCTACTTTCACTATCCGAGTAAGTTGCTTCAGGTGCTGGCAATTGTCTGATCTCCAAGCTGACTCGGCACCCGACAGGATGGTCCCGTCTTCCAGGGCAAGGCTTTTGGTGCCAATGCCAACATCTCGGGTGAGGCTGTCTTCACAACCTCTCTCGTTGGCTACCCCGAGTCCATGACCGATCCCTCCTACCGAGGACAGATCCTCGTCTTCACCCAGCCTCTGATTGGCAACTACGGTGTTCCCTCCAGCGAGCGAGATCAGTTCAACCTCCTCAAGTACTTCGAGTCCCCTCACATCCAGTGCGCCGGTGTCGTCGTCTCCGACGTCGCCCTCAACTACAGCCATTGGACTGCCGTCGAGAGTCTCGGCGAGTGGTGCGCCCGAGAGGGTGTTCCCGCCATCTCCGGTGTCGATACCCGAGAAATTGTCACCTTCCTCCGAGAGCAGGGTTCATCGCTCGCTCGCATCACCATCGGTGACGAGTATGATGCTGATGAGGATGAAGGCTACATCGACCCTGGTCAGATCAACCTGGTCAAGCGGGTCAGCACCAAGGCTCCCTTCGTTATCGAGGCCCCCAATGCCAAGTTCCACATTGCCCTCATCGACTGTGGTGTCAAGGAGAACATCCTTCGCAGCCTGGTCAGCCGAGGCGCCTCTGTGACTGTCTTCCCCTACAACTACCCCATCCACAAGGTTGCCCAGCACTACGACGGTGTCTTCATCTCCAACGGCCCCGGTGACCCCACCCACTGCCAGGAGACCGTCTACAACCTTGCCCGCCTGATGGAGACCTCCTCCATCCCCATTATGGGTATCTGCCTTGGCCACCAGCTGCTGGCCCTTGCTGTTGGTGCCCGCACCATCAAGCTCAAGTACGGAAACCGTGCTCACAACATCCCCGCCCTTGACTTGACCACTGGCCAGTGCCACATCACCAGCCAGAACCACGGTTACGCCATCGACGCCAGCACCCTCCCCAGCGAGTTCAAGGAGTACTTTGTCAACCTGAATGATGGTAGCAACGAGGGTAAGTCAAGTCCCATATCGGAACCAGTCCAATTACCTGAATCATTCACTAACATAAATTTTTCTCAGGCATGATGCACAAGACCCGCCCAATCTTCTCCACCCAGTTCCACCCCGAGGCCAAGGGCGGTCCCATGGACAGCTCTTACCTCTTCGATAGGTACCTCCAGAACGTCGAGCTCGCCAAGAACAGCCAGACTGTCTGGAAGGACAACCGACCCAGCCAGCTGATGCTTGACATCCTCAGCCGAGAGCGTGTCGGTGTTGAGCCCGTTCCCCTGGCCGCTTCTGCTTAAAAGCGATGCGAATGGGAGTACAACGGCGTCTTTGTGGATTGGATTAGTTCAAATTGTCTAATACTTTGAAAGGGTTGCGATGTGAGGGTTTTGGGATCTTTTTAGTGATTAAGTTGTTCTTGACCACGAAACCATTTAGTTGAATACGAAGTACACATTGCAAGGTTGAAATACCTGCAACAAGTCAGATTGTTTTGAAGCACCCTCCACAATCGTGATTGCAAAAGGATGGTTTGCTTTCCTGTATCTCTTAACTCTGTAACTGCGAAAAAGTGAAGCTCACGGAGTAATTCATGGAAACCGCGCAGCAGGTTCAGGGGTTGTGTGAATGTATTGTTGTGTCCTTGGCAGTTTCCAAGAGGTGTCGCTGAAATGCGTGCCAGCTTGCTTCTCGGCCAAACGCCCATGCATGCACGTTTATGTATCTTTTGTTTGCATCATTATGTCCCGTATTCCACATTCTAGGTCAATAAGGCTAAAACCTCTCAGTCATGCTATGCATAGTTACTCCCCGGATTACCATTCTCTGATATTCGTAAATAATTTTCCTGTTATAGACGCCGTCTCCATTTTCCATCATTGCAATCCGCTTTTTTTGTAGGGTATCAGACATGAGAAGAAGGGCTCTAAATGGCTGTGTATGAATCGTCACTCAGCCAAGCCTCCTTAATTTCATAGATTGATTCAACCACGCAGTCAGTAGGGCATGGCGTCAAACGCCAAGTTAATGCCGTCGGTCCCGGTCGTCTCGACCGCGGAACGAGTTCCGATCATCATCGTTTCGGGACGGGCCGCGGCCCTTGTCCTCGCCGTCGTTGTAGCGTGGGCGACGGTTGTCCCGGCTAGAGCCTTCACCAGGGAGGTAACGGTCACTTCGCGGCCGAAAATTACGGCCGCCACGTCGACGACGACCAACGCCGCCTCCCCCAAAACCTCGACGCTCCCGTTCCACGGCACGCTCGCGGTGAGGTGGACGGATCCCTTCGAAGACCTCTTTGCCGCGGTCAACAAAAGAGTCGCCATTCTCAAACGAGTAGCGGTTAATCTCACGGCCAACATCCCGGTCGCGATCAGAGGTGTAATATGAACGCATATTTTCGACACGGCGACGAGCCAGATCTTCGGATACAGGCTGATATTGGATGACAGGATGGGCCTTAGTACGTTGTAAATCGCCCCCGGTAGCGTGAGATGCAGGCCGCGGGCCAGACCCTGGGCCAGGACGAGGTCCGCGAGGCCCTGTAGGTGGCCCACCAGGTTCACGATAGCCCCGAGGAGCAGAGGGAATAGCATCTGCAGGGTTGACAAGAGGATTGGGAGGTGGGCGGTTGCCGGCTCGAGAAAAAGATGCTGCACCAGATTCAAGGTGGGCTTCCGTCTCGCCATTGGGACCATCCTCATAAACAACTTCCCAACGGGCACTGGATCGACGCCCACCCGACTCTTCCTTGTCTATCCAGTCCTGCACCTGATTTGGGGGCACGAAGTCTACCCACAGTGGTTTGCGGTTGCTCTCGTTGGGCCAGACACAATTGTGGAGGGTAGCA
Source organism: Calonectria pseudoreteaudii (assembly GCA_001879505.1). Taxonomy (NCBI): domain Eukaryota; kingdom Fungi; phylum Ascomycota; class Sordariomycetes; order Hypocreales; family Nectriaceae; genus Calonectria; species Calonectria pseudoreteaudii. Next base: position 104,920 of record KV875243.1, on the reverse strand, counting down.
CGAACTCGCGACGCAGCCGCCGTAGAGTTGAAAACAACAAATGCATGAGTACGAATCTGGTCAAGGAAGAAGTTGATGATGATGTCGTTGTCCAAGGGAACCCCCGAAGGTGTCGCCAAGTCAACCAAATGTGTCTGAACGTCAATGGGCCGCAGAGGCCGCATGAAATTCTTGATGTACAAAGCTGAAGTAGGTGAGTGTACAGATGGCACAACATTTTTCTCGGTATCCATAAGGTCTTGTCCGTTGTCTCCATGCTCATTAGATTTTGGGCCCCTGCCATCATGAGTATCGTGGGCATTTGAAACCAAATGGTTTTCCTCGTGTTGCTTATCAACTTGCATTTTCTCCGAAGTCATTTCATCCTCGAGGTGATTTTGATCCTCTGGCAGCAAGAATTTGGGTGCAATCCCATTTATAGCATCATCGTCGGGGCGAGCGCGTTTGCGTGCAACTTCTTCCTCGATGGGTGGTGATGAGAGAGACCGACGTTTTCGTTTGTGGCTCCCTCGAGTCTCGGTAGCAGTTGAGCCAGCAGCATCGGGCGCATCCGTAATGGAGGTATGGTTCGATTCTTCCGTTTCCTCCTCAGGATGTTGCATCAGTTCGTCAGCCGAGGTCAAGTCGGTCGGTTTGGGTTCAGCTTCGACTGTGGAAGACGAGCATGCATCAGCAACGCCGTTCTCCATGGCCTCTGCCTGTGATTCATCTCCCACTCCAGTATTCTCTACCTCACTCAGTGGTAAGGGGGTTGCATCGTCTTCGTTCGGAGATACAACATCCTCAGGAGGTCCAGTAGCCGCAATTTCAGGCTCCTCCGTAACCGGCTCTTTGGGGGTCGACTCTGTCGCAATTTGTTCGTCGTCTAGCGGCGAGCCTTTGGGTTCTCCTTCTGCTTCGCCCGATTCGTCATCAGCTTCGTTCAATCGCGCGATCAGCTCTTGCTTCAGGCCGTTGTACGGGAGACCACGACGCTTGAGTTCATCTTTAAGGTCAACGACCCGTAGTCTGGTCCAGTCGGTCATGGTGCGGAGGGAATCGCCTGGCCGAGGCGGCTACAGCCCCAGAAATGTGGGAGCTTGATAAAAGTCGATGCGAGCGGATAAATAAGGTCGGGTTGTGTTCGTGGAAGGCTTTGAAGATGAAGAAGCAAAAAAGGCTGCAGACGCGGGAGAACAGAAATGTTCCACAGCCTTGTCGCAAACATTCAAACGAGCCAAGCAAAGATAGCCAATCACGAGCGGCGGTAAACGTGTATTATGTCAGCGAATCAGCCCCAGTTTTGGGCGATCTTAGTTCGAGTCGACGCCCCACCAGACTCCGATCATCGACCAGCCCAAGCTGGCCACGGTTTAAAGTCAATGGGTGACTGGCGGCACTGGGTCAGTCGTGATTTGGATGGATTGAGTCAGTTCCACATTTTCATAATTGGAACTTTCAAGAAGTGGCTTTTCTTCATCTAAATTCCGCTGATAGTTTCAACTTCCAATTGTTTTTTAGGTTGCACGTGGGCAGATTTGGGGCACTGAAGTGAGCACAAATATACAGGAGTGCTGCCAGGGCCTGAATCAGTGAACCAGCCCGGTTTCCAATTCGGATAGCTCCCATGTTTTGAATAGACGATTGCTCATTCTTCACGATGCCCCGAGAATTTTGAAGGCGTCGATGTTAGTATCTTCTGTAAAGTGCCTTTTCCGGTCATCCCGTCCGACTCGTATCAATCAACACCCCTCGGGTCAGCCCATCCAAGGCTGCAGGCAATACCAAACAACAACGGTTTAGAAATGTTGCATTCGCAGCCAGAACCAGCGAAATCAGATCTCATTTTAGTACTACAGACCCGTACTTTTGACCAGTCGGCCCTTCCGTTTGCTCCACAACCAGTGCCTCTACCGCCCAGCAGTTACTGCTTGACTAGTCATACCAGCAGCTCGGGCAACTCTAGCCGTAACCACCGGGATCTGTTATTTTCTAGGTGGCCTGACAGTCTCCAAGCTGTATATTAAATGATACTGACTCATTGTCGGTGAAGCCATGGTGTGCATAGTGCAAACCATCCGATGGTGCGTTATATCTGCCGAGCACCGCTCAGGGGGATCCAATCTCGCATCTACACCGAGACGAGAACAAACCCCATCCCTTGGGTTTGCAGGCTGGTGAAACCCGGTTGAGAGCCTCAGTGGACTGACCCGGATTGAATCGGGATGCGGCGATTCTGGTGATAGTATGATGCCCCTGGCTCCCGGCATCACACGACCTCTGCATGACCCTGGAGCTCTCCGAGCTTGTGTGGGTCCAACCCACCACGTCATCGCCCTCTGTCCATCCCAGAACCTCCACCTCCACATTTCGCGGAGTTCTAGCGCCAAAGGTAAACTTGTCAGTGTGATCACGATGGTAACAATCCTAAATACCCGGCACACGATGCAGCAAGATCATAATGAGCAATTGAAATGAACAATTGAAACGAATTGAATTGAGAGCTACTAATAGAATTTTTTTCTGGGTTTCGCCGGCTGCTTTACTTGTATTACACACGAAATATTCGTCTTCATGCCTCATCAAGAGGTCAGGACATTCATACTACATTAATCGGCACTTACTGCCAGGGATCTTAGACGTCGAGACCATCGACGACAACGCCCTTGTTCCAGGTCCACTGAAGGTTCCTGGCCACCTCCAACGCGCACGCATCGTCAACCATGGCGCTGACCAGATACAAAGCTGCATCAACGCCAGAGCTGACACCCCCGGCAGTCACCACCCGGAGACCACCTAGCCGCATGGCTGCGCGGCGGACAATGGACTCGCGGCGAGAGTTAGAGCCCTTGAAGGACATGCTTCCCTTTCTGTAACGCATGTAAGTCAGTCGAACTGTCTCAAACCCAATGTAGTGCAAAGCGGGGTAACGGGCCGGGGTGGAAACATGTTACGTACCGAGCATTTAGTGAAGGGCGACGGCCGGAGTCGGACTTGCGACGGATGTAGGGGTTCTCGTCCTCGTCTCCGAGGTCGAAACGAAGGTTGTTTACAACGTAGCGTGCATCTTCAATGACGTCTGTACGCTCTTGGAGGAGTTGTGTGGCAGCATCGCTGCAAATGTTTTCAAATTGGGTAAGGTAATCGGGGTGGGTGGTGGCCGAAAGGCCAGAGAGGATACCCTGCTTTCCAAGGAAGAGGGAACCAGTGCATACGGAGAGGATTGTTCGCTCGCGGGCAGGGTCCCGCTTCTGGAGCTCGGAGAAGTCGGTGATGAGGCTGAGGGGTTCGAGTTCCTTTTCAAGGACCTCCTTGGAGTTGCCGCCGACGACGACGAGGACGTCAAAGTCCTCAAGGCGGTCATGGGCCTCCTTGAAGTTGATCTGGGAGCCAACAATGACACCCTGTGACGAAAGGACCTTGGGGTCGGGGCCAACGATGGTGATGTCAAAGGCCCTGGTGTCTATGGTAGAGAAGGGTGAGGTCAGCGGGGGTGGTCTTGGAAGAGGGGGTGATCGACGAGAAGTGAGGGGTTGGTAGTGGTGGCAGTGGTAGGCGAAAATTCAACTTACTCTCGGGATCATTAACATTATGAGAAGCATTGGCGAAAACCTCGACAGTGCCAGCAAAGTCAAGGAGATCAAACTTCTCGTGAACCGCAACGAGGACGTCCAAGGGCTCCTGGTCGGCCACGGCGGAGGTCTTGCTTGCACTCATCTTGCCGGTATTGTGGTGGTGGGTTTTTGGGTGGGTGATTGGTGAAGTGAAAAGTTCAAAGCAGAAGTGATGTATGTGTGTAAGTCGTGAAGGGGACAGACACACAAAGAGGAAAGCTTGGTGATTGTGGTGAATTGGATTGATGGAAGATTGTTTGATGATGAGAAGGAAAGAAGGAAAGAAAAAAAAGACACGGAGGAGGAGGTCGAAGCAAAATAAATAAGGGATGCCCGGGTTCGAGGTGGGAAGGGTAAGGTACCTTCGACCCTACCCAGCTCTACCTCCAAGCCCAGGTACGTTACCTGTGGGATCATCATACCAGCCAATTCGACAAGCTTGCGACCCTACCTCACTATGCCTGGACGGGTTCAAGCGAGTACACTTCCCCAGGCTTGCAGTCGCAGTGGTATGAAGGTAAGTGGCTCGATCCAAGTCAGAAGGGCACCTCATTGCAGCTGGCGTCAGTCTCGTCTGGTGTGAGGACCCACCAGAAGCCGTACGTCTCGCCTGTCTCGCATGTCTCGCGGTACGTATCCACAGGTCTCGTGGGGTCATGCGCCTGGGATGCGGGGTTACTAGCGCACGGCTCATCCTCGGTGGGTCTATGCCCTAAAAGTCCCGGGTACCATTTCTCGGGCGCCCTGACCCACTACGCCGCTAGGTACTCGGGACCCGGTTCCCCCGGCCCAGTGTGGCCGATCGCTGACTGCCCTCCGTCCCCACCGCCTGCCGTTTGCATCCGCGAGAGGCCAATGCTTTGCCCCTGTAACATCCGCTACAAGCCACTATGAAGCCACTGTAGCCAGCTTTCACAAGCCCCATTCTAGCGGCTCCTACAACCTACAAACTTTGAGCCCGCGCTGGGAAACCCGCTAGGCATCAGGTGTTGCGGCCCTTGGGCCCCGTCAAGCTTCTCCCCCACCAAGGCCCTCGGCTGCACTATTCCAGCCAAATTTGCCCACTTACGCCGCCTCAAGTGTCCCGCCACAGCCCGCAGTCGCGCATTTCTCGCATTCTGACCGCGCACAACGCCGCTCGAATAGCTTCACCCAGCCTCCCGGCAACTCTCTTCAGATCCACTCCAAACGGGCCTCGTCCGCTCGGTCTGGCCATCGTTCCTCCTACGAGCCCGGATGAGGCCGTCACGACAGCCATGGCTTCATCGGCGTATGTCATTTCGCTCCTGAAAATCTTCTTGCACACCGTCATCGCGAACTACCCCTGGCCCTGCGGCGCTGCCCCCAGGATCGCCCGCTTCATCATGACTCCTCGCATCACCTGTTACCTCTGCTGACCATACCTTCCGCTGTTGTAGGTCGCTAAAGGACCTGTCCAAGGCGATCGTCACCTACGTCGCCGATCCGATCAGCCCGCCCCCCGAAGAACTCTCCCAGGTCATTGATGGTTACCTGCGACGACACCAGAAGTACGACGATGCCGCTGCCGATCGCCTTCAGGAGGAACTTCTTGTCATTTTCGACAAGTATGTTAGAAATTCGCCTGCCCACGGTGCCCCGTGGCTGGCCGTCCTCCGCCGCTTGCTCCCCATCCTCCGTACTTCAGAGCGCATCTTCGCGTGGTGGGATTCCACCATTGCCATTACTGCCGTAGTCTCACCGGAAAAGGGGATTGTTGCTGAATCGCTGGCCACACTTATGGACATACTCTCTTTGGCGGAAGAATACGCCGAGGAATCGGGTGAAGATGTTTTCTCTGGTCCTCTCATTAGCCGTCTTCTTGCCGAGTGGATTGATAGGTTGTATCCAGCCACTAGCGAGGGGGTTACCACCGCAGACTACAATGAGAAGATCATACGCGAGGCCCTTATTCAACTGGGCACAAGACATCCCAAGGTTGGTAGTGCGCCGAACCCCTCACCTGTCCGGGCCATTCATCGCTGACAATATGCAAGGACATGTTCAATGCTCTCGATCGATACTTTGTCAAGAAGCAATATCGCAAAGCCATTTTGAAGTTCATCACCGACTATCTACAAAGCCAACCTCCACATATCCATTTTATCCTACAGACTCCTCTCTTTTGCAATATTTTGAGATGCCTACAACGCGACACCTCTACCACTATTGTTTCAGTTGCCTTGACGGCTCTAATCATGCTCTTGCCCCACATGCCCAGCTCATTAGTACCTCATCTTCCCACTCTTTTCAACATTTACGCCAGGCTATTGTTCTGGTCTCGGGAACGAGCCGGTATTGTAGAGCCCCAACTGGATGATTCAGACCAGGATAGACCTTGGGAGGCGTATTGCTTCGAGGCCAAAGTGGATGACCACCCCGTTGACCACCTTTTGAATTACTATACTATCCTCTACGGGCTCTATCCCATCAATTTTATGGATTACATTCGCAAACCGCAAAGATATCTCCGGCATGCAAACGTGGCTAACGCCAATGACATGGAGGTACAACCAACAGAAATTCGACACCAGTCCGAAAAGTTCAGGCGACACCATCTGCTCCATCCCAACTTTTACACCCTCACTGTTGATTCGGAGAAAACCGATTTCAGTCGATGGATCAAAAGTGAGGCATCCGAGGTGGTAGCTGAGTGCATGGGCCTCTGCCTGATGACTGAGCTGAACCAGGTAGTTGGCCAAACATTACCATCAATTCCTGCTGCAGACATCCCTATGAGCGAGGGGTCCATCAAAGATAGCCAGGATCCATCACTTCTCAGCGGGTCATCTATTATGGAACCACAGGATCCATATAGGATAGCGCAATCCGTAAGCATGGAATCAGTAGTGAGTGGCCGAAGACCAGCAGGTTTGACGCGTCAAGGATCCGGATCCAGCCACCCCTCAACACGGGACTCGGTGGATACAAAGAATAAAGAATCTAGTGTCGATAGTCCGACACTGCCGCCTTACTTACCCCAATCAGCATCACACACCCAGCTCCAGGACATGATACAGTCCAACAAGGCGATTAAATCAGGTCTAAATCAGACGCTGGCCAATGATAGTGTGCCCTCGCTAGCACTTAGCCACCAGGAATCGGTAGCAGAACGGCTTAATAGCTTCTCGACTATCAATCAGCAAATAGGCTCGCCATTATCTTTGACTGAGATTAATCCCCAGCTAGCGCACCTGCAACGACGGATTCTAATTCTTTCAAATGACCTCAATTTCGAAAGATTCCTAAAACAACAACACATGGCACACATTGGTGATCTCCGACGGAGACACCTAGAAGAGGCAGCCACAGAAGCAGAAACTCAGAATCTTGTCATCATGAACCGCAATCTAAAAAGTCGATATGAGGAGGCTAAAAAGGCAGAGATGCAAGTCAGGAGAGATTCAGAGAAGAGTAGAGGCATAGCAAAGAAGTGGGAGGCCGATCTGGCCAACAAGCTCAAAAAGCTCCGTGATGAATCAAAGAAGCTCAAGGCAGAATTCGAGGCTGCCCAGAAAGAGTTGGAAAACACCAGGGCCGAATGTGTAAAACTTAGGATCATGCTAGGAGAAGCCGAGGTCAAGGAACTGAACTGGAAGCAGAATATGGAATCCATTGAGCTTCATGAAGCCGAGATTGATCGGCTCAAGAGCGAGGTGAGCAGGCTGACAACCGTCGAACGAGACTACCAAGCCAAGGAACTCGAGCGGCAAGGAGCTATGAGTGCAGCAGCGGAAGCCGAGGAACGGGCTGAAAAATTCTCTATTGAACTTGCCTCTCGGGACAATGAAATCGAACGCACCAAGAAGCTCTTCCAGTCTCAGATTGCAGCGTTGCAGATAAGGCTATCGGATGTACACGAAGGTGGACACGGTCGAGCTTCACCACGCGCACGAGAAGCTATTGAGGGAGCACTAGCGGCAAGTAGAGAGAAGCAAGCGGCGCTACAGAGGCAATGCAATCTTCTCACGCGCAAGTATACAGCCTTGCAATCATCTCTTTTGGATATGAAAACAGGGGCGACTCCCGGGCAGCTGCGGATCGACACTTCACGCTCGGCAGAGGGCGACAACGAGTATATGTCTCTCTCGGGAAGCCCTCTAACGATGAAAACGCGCCCACATCGAGTCCTTTCGAATCCCGAGGCTTTGGAAACAGCCTACAATGTAACGCCTCCTCTGGAACCCAGACCCAAACCAGGAACTCCTCTGAATATTGGATGGGCACAGCGACCAGGCTCGCCAGCCGGTACAGATTGGTCTGGGGACGGTTCATTATCGATGAGCCCTGACCATCGACCATTCGCACGGAGTGAGTCGGCTGGGCGGCTTTTAGCAAGAAGTCACTCGGACCTCTTGTCTGGGAGTGCACAGAACCGGATGAGACGGGACTCTAGGGACAGAATGCGAGACGAAATACCTGGTAAAAAGGACAAGAAATCTTCGGGCTTGAGGGGAATTCGGGGTTTTATGAATGAGTGAGCAATATTCAGCGTCTAGGCGTTCAGTAGTATTAGATGTGGATGGAGCCTGGGTTATTAAAAGGTAAAGGTGTGTTAAGCTTTTTGATTTACATAGCCTCTGGTTGGAGAGGGCAAAATCCTCATGTCAATATAAAATCTGGAACCGAGTGTATTAATGACTGTTGGATGAATTCGGAGATGCGTTATGAATATCCAAAAACAAATAAAATGTTTTAGTCGCGTTGCAGTGTAGTGGTTTGGACTGGTTACAACAAATTGGGGGACATGCAATCATGCGTTTTCTTATTTCCACACGGGAGATAAAACCCTAATCTCTTCTGGAGTAGAGCTGCGTGTCGTGATAATTCATTCCATCCTGCCTGACTTTTGCACAGTGTGTAGGGTACGACTTGACGAACTTGCTGTGATCGCTGCGGCGAGGGAGGTTCAATAGCAAGAATTACGATTACCTAATCACAAGCGATTCATCGCATTGGACGGCTTCCGTAGCTCAGTTGGTTAGAGCTTCGTACTAATACTTCAACTTGCAAGTGTTGGTGATGCGAAGGTCGCAGGTTCAAGCCCTGCCGGGAGCAGAAATGCCTCAAGCTGCCATCCAAATTCTTTTTTTGCACATAGCGATAATTGGTACCTTAATATCTGGCTTGTTCCACAATAAATGTAATTAATTTTTGCAATTCCATCCATCCATACTGCTGCGTAGAGTACTAGTTGGTTGGTGCCGATCAGCTCGACATCTCACGAGTTGAGTTTGTTGGTACTTCCCATCGGCCGAAGCGGCCATTGCAAAATCCATCAAGACGATTTCCGATCATGGCCTCTTCACCTTAATTGCCCTTTTTAATTCTTTCGACTAATTATTTTGGCGTCGCAAACGTCAACTGCATGTCGCACATGCTAACAGCTGAAGCTTGTCGGTAGCTGTGATGTGTTGAGGCACAAATGGCATTTACTTTAGAGCGGCAGAAGTCCACTGCAAACTACTTCATGTATTTATGTTTTATAGTACAAACCCTTTGAGAGAGGAGGCATCGCGGTTTTGCGTTGAGCTACTGAGGATCTCAATCGACGAGACCATTATGGATGCACGCAGAAAGAAAGAGGCTCACAGCTGCGTGGTAGCCATTATCATCGAACAAGCTCAACTGTCCCGCCTCCTTACCTCTAGTAGACCGAGAGAGAATGAAGAGCTCCGTTATGCTAGTTTATGATGCTGCTTGGATAGATTGGGGTGGACCTGAATAAATGGAAGCCCGGAAATGCCTGAGGCTCTCCCAAACTGTTTCTAATCAACTCATGCCTTTAGTTTCTCTGCTTTGAGCCACGATAAAATTGATCTCACTCATGTAAGAATTTATTCTTCGGAAACAGTAGTGAATCACTGATATGGTTGTTGTTTAGACTACGCGGCCATTTGGGTCATGACATTGACAATGGCAGCACGGTGGTGGGGAATTTGCAAGCCATTTAAACAACCTAGTGGTAGAAATTCCTCATTTCTGAAATTGAGCTAGTTTTCAAGGCTGTGATTCACTGTTAAAGATACATTTACCAAAAACCTCGCTTGGAATAAGTACTCGTCCCTCCTCCTCCATTTCGATTTCAACTTTTCTCTTCACCCGGTTTTCTATCCCCGATCACGTTCTAGAAACAGTCACTTTCTTTCAATATTTCAGCCTGGTTGTCATCAAAAGTCGACCATGATGAAGCTCGTGACTATTCTTGGTCTGGTCTCTGTGGCTCTCGCCATCCTGGCGTCCAACCAGACTGACACTTCCGCCTCTATCGAAATGACCTCTTCCGATGGTACTGTTGGCACTACTGCGAACGAGTTCAAAGAACATGGATGCAAGGAAATTCTCTTCTTTTTCGGCCGAGGCTCTCTGGAGCCTGGAAACATGGTAACTCTCCCTATTGCTTCCCTATCCAGCGTCTCGCTCTAACCCCAACAGGGATCCGTCATCGGCCCTGCTCTTGGAGAGGACCTGAAGAAGAGATTTCCTGGAAAAGTAGCTGTTCAAGGGGTTGATTACCCTGCACTTCTTGCGACCAACCTGCGTCCTGGTGGTGCTGACCTCGAGGGTATCCGCGAACTCTACAATCTTGTTTCTTCGGCCATCAATCGATGCCCCGACTCCATTATAGTCACCGGAGGTTACTCGTACGCTTAAACCCCTCTTAAAAGCTTTTCGTTGCTAACAATGTCCCAGCCAAGGTGCAGCTCTGAACCACCGTGTCCTCGAGCATCTCGCTCAGCCGAGCATCGATCGCATTGCTGGCGTCGTTCTCTTCGGCGACACCCAGAACAAGCCAGACAACGGTCGAATTCCTCATTTCCCTGTCAAGAAGGTGAAGATATTTTGTGCCAGTCACCCGCGTGATGAAGTCTGCGACGGAAATCTGGAAGCTGCGTTTCGTGCACCTCATCGATCCTACGGTCGCGACGCTAGAAAGGCGACTGACTTTTTAGTTGCCAATATTCGCAAGATGCAGTCACACTGAAAAGAAACATCGGGGCCTCTGAGTTGCTAACTAGAAGCCTGTCGATTGTTGGAGAGCTTTGGCAAACGAGAAGGTGGTTGCGATGTGGCGAACTACATTGGTGGTGGAGTGGTGGTAGTGTCATAATTACTTTACTTGTAATGAAATCACCCACATTTGCTCCTGCAAGATCCATGTTCCTAACTTGTCCCCTTTCTCCATGTCAGGCGTGTTCACCACCACACCGCCCCTTTGCGCTTGGTTTGGGTATTTGAGAAAAAGTACTGAACTGTGATCTCTCGTGTAAGATGTTGCTATCATTATTGATGCATGTAGCGAGTGCCATAGTGACTGCTTGTTCTTGCCAGTCTGAAACTTGTTGAGCAGTTGATCTGAACGATAGCGAGCAATATAGGCCAGGCAGCTGGCCATGGTTTAAGGAGGAAAAAAAAACGGCTGAAACAAATCGAAGAAATTTGGTTATCCAGGCAGGTCGGGGTTAAACACAGGGAGACTGCCTACCCTGGAACGATCCGTATTAAGTTATAGATCTTATTGTTTTAGTTTGTCCCTCTTGTAATTCCCCATCGCAGAGTCGTAGAAGAAACCTGCCCAGCTTATTTTGATGGAGCGCATCACTCTCGTGCCATTTTGGAATGCCATTTTGATCTTTTGGTCGAACCAGAATGGTCAGCTGGCTTTGCCTCTCTTGTTTACCAACGACGCTCAAAAAGCGGTGGATGAAAGAGTCTAATCGGGAAGGGGCTTGGTATGGATATCCCCCCTACAGGGGACGGGATAGATGGAATTTTCAGTAGGCGAATGAATGCTCATGATGGCGGATGAGGCCCTCGCATATGGATGTTACTGTATCCAATGCGATTGTTATGGAACATGGTGATAGAGGTTGTAAGCAGCATTTTCGTGGCTTTCCCTTCTCCATGTTGCTTCCTCTACGTCGAATTAGTTGCTGATTTGTCGGCCCATTTGGGCACGACTAGAACGCAACCCCAGAAAATAGACTCATTTCGTCTGCCCAATGGGGCGCAAAGCCGCTGCTAGGGTTCGCCATATTTGGCGTTTGTGGCTGCACCGGCCTCAGTCTAGTGACAATTGACTTAAGCATACTCCATACTGTCCCATTTCACATTTGGGAGCTAATTTCCACATCTTCCTCCTCCCCAAGCTCCTGAGCGGAATCAAGGCACTGACATTAAATCCGGTATAAAACCGAGGTGGCTGTGCTACATGCGCCATGGTGTGCTGTGCTGTGTATTATTGGGTTGTGCTGATGCTATTTTGCGCTCCTGTCAACAGTTGCTATTCTTTTACTGGACTGGTTTCGCCTATCTTTAGATGGTGTGCATAGTCTTCGACGTTCCTGACGAGTTGTTGATCGTTTTCTGATCCCCTGCAGCCTTAGAAGGCAGGCAAATGCCGTCAAATTGCTAAGCCAGGATCTTAAGCCAAGCAATCTTGAGACAAGGATGGAAATATTTCGGTCGCTCGTCCCGAGATGATCGACACTCTCATGGCTCTAGACCCCGCGAACTCGGCAGAGAACATGAGTACATGGCTGCCAGAACAAGACACAATGTTGAACCGAGAAAAAGGAGACTGAAGCGTGACGCGGCATGGCTGGTTAGCTGGATGGCGTTCGGAGTCCGGGCCGGATGGTCCATGGTCGCTGCGCCCATTTTGGAACCCGGCTTCGCTATTATTTTTACTTTGTACTTTCCCTGCTCGCCACCATTTAGAGACCCAATGAGACGGCATGAAACGAGACAAGGCGGGACGAAACGAATTGCCAAAAAGCCAACATTATCGTCTCAACATGGCAGAGATGTCATTTCAACGCCACCTCCAGTCACTCGGTCAACATAGCCGCTTTCTCCTAAGTGATTGGATCCAGCCCTCGTGGAAAACCCCGTTGGAGCGTCGCCTCAGCGAAGTGGCCTGTGGATCCCGCATGTGGTTCAAGAAGCAACTTCACACGATGCTATCCGTGGTTGGCCAACTAGTGGCGCGAGTGGATATTCCCCGACTAAGGAAACGGGAGTTGTAGACTCCAGCGGTGGGAAGCTGCCATGCAATGAATCGGCAGCTGGAGGACAAGGGGGGAATGTTGATTGTTGATTCTGAATCTGGCCTGGGCGTGTCCCCATAACTTGGTTTTGATATTAATTCTTCATTGCCCGCGAACTTTCAGAGCTTTTTTTCTCATCAAGCTCATTCTCTACACTCTTTTGCCCCTTTGTCAGTCACTCCTTGTTTCCTTTTTTTCTTTCTTGGGATCACTGGAAAACGCCCTCGTTCATACGTTTTCCAGCCCTTCATTTTGGAGATATTTCAAAAATAAAAAACACATATTCTGAGCACATCTTGTAAGAGACAAGATGCGCTCTACAAGCAGCCTCCTCGCGATGGCTGCGGCCGCCTCGGTGGTCAACGCAGCCGTCCAGGGCTTTAACTACGGTAATAAGCTCCCCAACGGTCAGGTCAAGTGCCAGGCCGATTTCGAGAACGAGTTCAAGGCTGCGGCCGCCCTCGCCGGCACCGGTGGAGCATTCACCAGTGCCCGTCTTTACACCATGGTCCAGGAGGGTACCGATGCACCCATCTCTGCCATTACCGCTGCCATCAAGACCCAGACCACCATGCTCCTTGGTCTCTGGGCTTCTGGTGGCACCGAGTCGTGGAACAAGGAGATCGCCGCCCTTCACGCCGCCATTGACAACTACTGTGGTCAGATGGACGAGCTGGTTCTTGGTATCTCTGTTGGAAGCGAGGACTTGTACCGCATCTCTCCTACAGGCATTGCCGCCAAGTCAGACCCAGGTGTTGGCCCCGAGGTCCTGACTGCTTACATCAAGCAGGTCCGTGAAGTTGTTCAGGGCACCTGTCTTGAGAAAATCCCCATTGGCCACGTCGACACCTGGGATGTTTGGGTGGATGGCGCCAACGCTGCTGTGGTCGAGGCCTGCGATTGGCTCGGCATGGACGCCTACCCTTACTTCGAGAAGTCCAAGCACAACCCCGTTGAGGAGGGCGCCAACCTTTTCAAGAGCGCTCTCGACCTTGTCACCGGAGTTGCTGGCGACAAGTCTGTTTGGATCACCGAGACTGGCTGGCCCGTTAACGGACCCAGCTACAACAAGGCCGTCCCATCGGTCGAGAACGCCCAGACTTACTGGAACGATGTTGGCTGCTCCCTGTTCGGCAACACCAACGTCTGGTGGTACATGCTCAATGATGCTCCCAGCACCACCAGCACGCCCAGCTTTGGCGTCGCCGGTTCAAGCCTGACCAGCCCCCTGTTTGATCTCTCTTGCAAGGCAGGCAGCTCCACCACCGGCACCGGCTCCGCCAGCACTCCCCAGGGAACCCCCGAGGGAACTGCCTATGCCGCTCCCGATGCCGCTCACGGAGCTGGCTACAACGGCGCTTCCATTGCTGTTCCCTACGGAACCAGCGCCCCACTTCCTTCCGGAACTGGTGCCGTTGCCAGCGGTACCCCCACCAACGGCAAGGAACCCTGTGAGACTGACGTTGCTGGTCAAGGTAAGGGCCCCAACAAGGGATCCGCTAGCTATGGCAGCGGAAACTCTGGCTCTAACGGTAACGGCAACGGCAACGGCAACGGATCCGGTAACAACTATGGCTCCAACTCTGGAAGCTCTGATGCTTCTAGCTACGGTTCTGGTTCCAGCTCTGGCAACACCTCAGGATCTGGCTCCGATAGCTCTAACACTGGCAGCTACGGATCTGGTTCTGAGAACTTTGGCTCCAGCAACTACGGCACTGGCTCTAGCACTTCTGGATCTTACGGCTCTGGCTCCAAGAGCCACGGTGGCTCCAGCGCTGTGACTTCTCCTTGCCCTTCTGCTACTGATGTCTCCACTGGCAGCTCTGGCTCTGGCAACTATGGCTCTGACTCCAGCTCTGGCACCGGCTCCAACTACGGTTCAGGATCTGGCTCTGAGAACTACGGCAGCTCCAGCTCTGAGAACACTTCTGGCTCTGACACTTCCAGCTATGGCTCTGGCTCTAGCACTGATAACTCGGGCTCCAGCAACAGCTATGGTTCCGCCTCGGGCTCCAACACCGGTTCTGACAGCTACGGCTCGGGATCTGACTCTGAGAACTACGGAAGCTCCAGCGCTGTTACCACTCCTTGCCCCTCCGCTACTGCTGCCTCCACTGACAGCTCTAGCTACGGTTCTGGCTCTGGCTCTGAGAACTCTGGTGCTACTAACTACGGCACTGGTTCTAGCACTGGTTCCAACGACTCCGGCTCCAGCTCCAGCTCCAGCACCGGTTCCAACAGCTACGGTGCTAGCTCTGACTCCGAGAACTCTGGTGCTACCAACTACGGTACTGGTTCCAGCTCTAGCACCGGTTCAAGCACTGATGCTAGCAGCTACGGATCTAGCTCCGAGAACTCTGGCACTGGCTCTGGTTCTGAGAACTCTGGTGCTGCCAACTACGGCACTGGTTCCAGCGGATCCGACTCCAGCAGTGGCTCTAACAGCTACGGTGCTAGCTCTGGCTCCGAGAGCTATGGTAGCTCCAACACTGTGTCTACTCCTTGCCCTTCTGCCACTGTTGCCTCCACTGGCGGCGCTGGCTACGGTACCGGTGCTGTTCGCCGCAGCTACGGCTCTGACTCTGAGATGACCGGCACTGACAACTATGGTTCTGACTCTGCCTCTGAATCTGAGAACACTGGAAGCGAGACCGCCGCCACCGCCGCCACCACTCCTTGCCCTTCCGCTACTGGTACCTCAACTGGCAGCGCTAGCTACGGCACTGACTCTGACTCTGAGAACACTTCCAGCTCTGGTTCCGAGAACTATGATACCGGAAGCTCTAGCACCGACGCTGCCTCTGACAGCTATGGTTCCGGTTCCGAGAACTCTGGTGCTTCTGGCTACGGCTCTGGTCCCAGCTCCGACTCCGAGACCACCGGCTCTGGCAACAACTACGGTTCCGGATCCACCCCCAGCTCTGACAACTCTGAGAGCTCCAGCAGCGGATCTAGCAACTCTGGCTCTACCAGCTACGGTTCTGGATCCAGCACCGGCTCTGAGAACACTTCTGGCTCTGGCTCTGAGAACTCTAGCACTGGTAACTACGGTACCGGCTCTGGCTCTGGCTCTGGCAATGGCTCTGGCTCTGGCAACACCTCCGGCTCTGGCAGCTACGGCTCTGGATCTGGATCTGGTTCTGGCAGCTCTGGATCTGGTTCTGGCAGCTACGGAGCTGGATTTGGAAACTCTACCGTCTCAGCTCCCTACTCGACTGCCACTGGTACTCAGTCTAGCGGCAACGGTGCCTCCGGCGCTGGTACTGGCAGCAGCGGCTATGGTAGCGGATCTGGCAGCAGCACTGGAAGCGGTAGCTCTGGCAGTGGATCTGGCAGCTACGGCAGCGGAGCTGGCAGCAACAGCGGACCCGGCAGCTATGGCAGCGGTGGTTACAGCAACTCTACTGGTGCTTACTATGGTAGCACCAGCACTCTGACCCCCGTCGCTACCCCCACTGCCACCCCTGGATCCAACTCTGGCTCCGGTGCTGGCTCTTCCTACACTGTCACTGGCAGCGGTACTAAGCTGAACTCTTTTGGCGCCGCTGCCATTGGTCTCGCTATCGCCGCCTTTGCTCTGTAAGCCTTAGCTTAGAGTAACATGATATTCCTGCCGTTTATAACGACATTTCTTTGTATTATTTGTTCTTTTAATTGTTGTGGGTGTTGTTAGATTTTTGGAGGAGGTGGTGATGGTGGAGGGGTCGTTTTGAGCGGATGGAAACGCGAGGTTTCTTGGCTACGGTCAATGTACATATTGATTATAGTCGGTCCCTGTACGAGGTCCATCGACAAACAGGGATAAATAAAACACCCCTTGTATAAACTGCATCTATTCCCTGTGAATTTAGCCTCTTTTTCTCTCTCATGCGGGCTGTTGCCTCGCAACTGGTACAACAATGTAGTCGCAGAGTTTACCTCGTTCCTAACCGCCTGGAAAACTGGACCGTTAACTGACTTATGCAGGAACATGTCGATGTAATGTCGCGTGACTCCGGTGACGCTAAAACCAAAAGTTCAAGTCGAGCAAATCCCTGAATTGAATACAGATGCCCCGTGCATTTTCGTGTTCTAGCAACTCCAAGTTTTGCAGTTCAAAATATTCCTTATCTGATGGAAAAGTGGTGGGCTGCCTTTTTCTTATCCAGGTTGTGCTTGTCAAGTTATGCCTGTGCGCATTTTTCGTGCCCCGTCGCTCTCGGTGATCGGCATGCAGCTCGCGCTCAGCTCACTTCAGCTCCCCAGCTTTCATCCCTTCACCCCTGTAGCTCGGATTTCGGTTGCCGCTAGGCCCGCCTGGTGCCCTAGGTGGTCGCCCGACCCATAAAGGCTGCCACTATGGACCGCCATGAAGTGCTTTTGAGAGCGCTGTCAGCCCTGTAAGCTCCCCCGTTGACCATGGTTGTGATGCGGCTGGCCAACCAAAGACCGGTCTCGCCCTAGGGGGGGCACCCGCCACTTCCGCCCGCCGCCGTGGCTCAGGTCCGGCGTCGGGATAGGCCCTACATACCTGTCCTCCGCCAACATCATCATCCTCCTTGTAGTGTCGTGTCCTGTTTCTCTTTGTGCTGCCCCTGGCCTGCTTGGAGGACCTCGTCGACAGTACGGCGACTCATTCCTTTTCAGCATTCCACCGCGCTGCCCAAGATTGCACCATGGCCTTCTCCCGGAAGAACATCTACCTCTCGGCCGTGTGCCTCTCATGGCTCGTCGCTGTCGCCTACGCTCACGCCCACGCTCGAGCCGCCCCGCAAGGTGACGCCAGGGCCCTCAACGTCGACGTCGATAGCCTTAGCTTGGAAGAGCTGGACGAGCAGCTTCAGGTGAGTGCTTTGCCTCTTCCAGCACCCCGCACCCTGCCCGCCGGGGATGAGTCGGGCTTTCTGCCGCCGAGGATCCGAGCTGACAGGCCACCGCGATAACCTCAGACTTGCTCCATTGTCCAAGAACTCAGCGCTGCCAAACAAGCCCGTCACGATGCCGCGCCTTCGTCCGTTACCACTCGGCTCTTCGCTGTGCTCTTCCCTGGAACCCCCGCCGTGAACGCTCTCCTCGCGACCCTTTACATCTCTGGTCCTCCCAACTTCCTGCTCGCCCTTTGCCCAACCAACATCGATCCAGCCTCTTTGTCTGTTATGGTCGCCTTTGCCGTCGGCGGTCTTCTTGGCGACACCCTTTTCCACCTGCTCCCTGAGATTTTTGTGGGCGAAGACTATGAGGATGCTGCCAAGTTTGTGCTTGTTGAGCCAAACCGCAACCTGCTCTTGGGATTGGGAATCCTCGTGGGCTTCATGACTTTCGTGGCCATGGACAAGGGATTGCGCATTGCGACGGGAGGGGAGGGTCATGACCACTCGCACGGTCACTCGCACTCCCACAGCGAGGACAAGGCGGTTGCCAGCGGCGTTGAGGCCACTAGCGGAGAGGTCAAGTCGCGCAAGAAGGGCAACTCCGAGAACAAGGATGTCGCTGAAAAGCACGAACATGACAAGGAGATCAACCCCAGTGTTAAGCTGGGTGGCTACCTGAACCTTATGTAAGAACTCATTCGCAATTGAGGCGTTCCAAGGTTGCGCTCAAAGACGGCCGACTAATATGATGCAGTGCCGACTTTACCCACAACATCACCGACGGGTTGGCCATGTCCGCCAGCTTCTACGCCTCTCCCACCATTGGTGCCACCACCACTGTCGCCGTGTTTTTCCACGAAATCCCTCACGAGGTGGGCGACTTTGCGCTCTTGATCCAGTCAGGTTTCTCTAAGCGCGCTGCTATGGGATCCCAGTTCGTCACTGCTCTTGGAGCGCTGCTGGGCACCTTGATTGGTATCGCCATCCAGGAGTTCGGCAGCCCCTCCAGTGACACTCCCATGCCCCGCAACCAGGGTCTCTGGGGTACAAGCTTGGTACGTAGACCTGTTTCGTCCGCTCATCTGTCAAGTTGCTAATTTGAGTTGCCATGTAGACTTGGGGCGACATGTTGTTGCCATTCACAGCGGGTACCTTCCTGTACGTTGGAACTGTTGCAGTGATCCCTGAGCTCCTTGAAACGGGCCAGAACAAGGCCGAGGAGCTGAAGAAGACCCTTGTGCAGTTCACTGCCGTCGCGGTTGGCGCCGGCATCATGCTGTACATTTCGTGGCACGAATAGATTGGGGCATGGCAAAAGGAGAAACCTGTGGCATAGAGCAAGGCCTGTCTTCTAAACAGTGTCATTTTTGCAACCATCTAGAATCATTTGAGTTTGCACCAGATACCCAGGTGGTCTTAATGAATGGGGAAACGGAGGCGATAGTGTGGCGCGCGGAATCTGTCCGCCTGGATTTGTTTGGTGCAATGCTGAGGAGCGAACCCTTTATATTTATCGCTTTGGCGTCTAAGTATCCAAATATGATGATTGTTTGCGCATACAATTAATCCCTAGGCCGTTGCTTGAACTGAGTAGACACGGAGCAACATCTCTCCTTGCCATTCTCAATTGCACGCTTACATGACACACATCAATACTTGCCATCCTTGTCGATAAAACAGGTTAAACAGGCGTTTAGCCAAGGTTTCCTAAGAACTGAATATTTGAATTGTGCTACCCACGCTTTCTGCAACGTTGGTTAATGATTTGGTTTCAGGGGTAATGAAATCCACAGCGATATATTCTCCCATTTCTCGACTTCCGCCTGCCAGCCGTTCACCACCTCTGCATCCCACATCAGCTTTTTCTGGTGCTCCTGTGCCTGTGGAATATCCTCCAGACTCAACCTTGAAATTTGCGGTTGCGCAGGCAAATGCAAAACAGTGATGATGAACATCAAGGCGGGTAGTGTCACCACGCATCACGCATCACGCATCACATATCACTCGTCACACACCAAACGTACTGGCACCAGTCCTGTGAAACCTTGCAAATAGTGAGACGGAATATTACATTGGAAGCACAAGTTTGGTAAGACTTGGACGTTTTGATTTCACACTTGCACAATCTACCACCATTCACTCCCCATCTCGTATGCTGTCGCACATGGCCCGGTACTGTCCCAACCCCCGTGCAACGTGACCAAGCGTTTTCCGCAACCACTTCACAAGTCTATCATGTGTAACAACGGGGCTCACTCTTTAACCAAGACACGGACGCTGGTGAAGACGCCATCCCGAGGCTGTAACCTGTCTTCATCGAGGAAGAGCCAGTTGTTTCGGTCAGCAGACCAGTAATCACAAGGGTGCCTCGCCATTTCAACCAAAAGAAGCCAGTGCCGGCAGCAGAAGCAGCGCCAATGATGAGTCTAATGATCAGTCATTCAATCTGAAACCTACCGCCGGTTCTGGAATGGAGAAAGGTCGCCCAAGACTGAGCGGGCTTCATCTCCTCTCGTTTTGCCTATTCTTCATTGCCCAAAACTCAGTGGGGGGGAAAATCGCAAAGTCAAGAGATCACCTCATCATCGATAGTCGGCACCATTCTAAAAATCGTCATTGAGGGCAGTGCCAATGGTGAGTTCGATGGGCGACCATTCAATCTGAGGCACTCAAAGAATCTAGACATGAAAGAGGTGCCACTGGCAATGACAAGAATGTCGGGAAGCGACACGAATGAGTCGAAGCTGATATAACGAAGTAGCAAAAGCAGATAGAGAGAGCGAAAGCAAATTTTAAGACGGTGGTGCATGACCAAATCTACCCCCCACCCCCCAGAAAAAAGAATAATTCGGCAAAAAATAACATACAACAGCGAGGATTCCCCGGTCGTCACCGACCCGAGTACTAATTCACCGCTTCTCAGCTTGACTATGGGAGAGCGGACGGGATCCCGTATTTTCTGAGAGCTATGGTCGTATGTACCAGAAGCGACGTAGTAACGCATGATGATGTTGAGGAAAATGTGATGAACAAAGGGGTTGTCTTTGATCAAGTCCAAGTCAATGAGACATTCTGTATACATTGTGGGCTTAGAGACATGAAATTCCCTCTCATTTTGCAGATAGGGTTTCGGGTTTTACCACTTTGGTACCGGCTTAGTGGCATACCACAATATCAAAATTAGGTCGTCTTTTCGCAACAGAGAATGGATGTTATATATCTGAGTACAAGAAATTACTTTTAAAGGAAAAAAGGCTAGTTTAATTTTAAGTTATCAGGATGACGGTTATTTTGCAAGAGACCTTTTTTTTCGTTCTTGTTTTTGGTTCGGATAAAAAGGCTTTTTTTTATTACTAAACCTATTATTGAAGACTATTTGCACATCATATTTGCTTGTGGCTTGGTTCCCTAGAGCATCCGTTTGAACCTACCACTTGTTTTTCTTTGTACTTCAAGTAAACAAAAACTCTATAGATCATATTTTGCTTCCATCTATTGCGTCGCGGATGAGCCGCTAGTGCTGCTCGTGCACATCTGGTCAACTGCTGCCGGCTTCCTCCTTTCAATCACATCCTGGGGCTTGTTTTGGACAACGCGGCGGCCGACGTGCGTCGCGAGCAGCTGCTGCAACACGTTGTCCGAGGTGGATCCGAAAAACTGAAAGGAATCCTTTCCGGCCTCGACTCCTTTGACAGAAATCAAATCCCCCACCGTGGACGCAACAAATTGCACAGAGCCGTCGCCGGCTGAGATGCCCTCTACGACGTGAACCCGAGCCGAAGACGCGCGGCTTGATGCCTCTTCGAAATACGCCAAGCGCTGCTTGGTACTATCCACTTCGTCTTGGAGCCGTTGGATGTCGCGCTCGGCATCGGCGCCGATGTTGGAGTCCGGACGTAGTTTTTGTTCTGTCGTCTGCTTCAGAGCCTCGAGGCGGACTAGATTATCCGCAATCTTGCCGCTGCAGTCTTTAAATGTTGATAGCGTCATGGCAACGGCAGCAGTCATGTCTCGAGGGGTTACTGTTGATGCTGTCTGCCCCAGCGGTTTGGGTGAGTCGACCCGAAAGTTGATGGTGTTGATTTTCTCCAGAAACTGGCCGCAAAGCTTCAGGCACTCCTCGATAGCATCCCTGTCGTGCTCTATTCGCTCGATTTCTGTCGCCTTTGACACGGGTTGATCATCACCCGACGGTGCAAGTGCTTGAAGCTGATCATTTATGTTCCCCAAATGGGCCTTTAGCTCGTCCTGTGTGTCGCTAATCAAGTCTTTGTACTCATTCAGCGCTTGCAAAGTTACTTTTGTGGTGCGCCTGGGCCTCTATCAGCAAAGTTCTTTGTCCCTGAGGAAACCAATGCCTTACAGATGCGCGTCCGCTAGTGCGATGTTCACTGTCGATTTGTAACCGGCCAACATGCGCGTGAAAGCCTCAATATCGCCATTCATAAAGCTCAGTTTCATCCAGTCTCTGAAGCTGGTCCGTGAGCTTTTGGCATGCTTATTACACTTGTCTATCATCTCCTTGAACTCATTACACGCCTGCGAGCATTGGATCAGCGGGAACTTGAGCGGAGCGAAAGCCGCATCATTTGTCTGGACATGGTCCTGCAAAGACACCAACACTTTGTTAAGACCACCAAGCTCGTGTAACAATCGCGCAACGACCGTTTGGTGTGTCCTAAAGCTTTGGATGGCGTCATATAACGCCTTGCCGGACTGCACCGTGACCGTCACTACGGCTACTACTGAGGCGCTGACGCTCAGTGGGTCACTCATGGCGATGGTAAGAAGACGCTGGGCTAGACTAGGAGCGCAGTCTCTCCCGGGTCCTCCCAACGTAAAACAGTAAGCCTGGGCGGCTTTGCGCGAGCCAGACTTTGAGAGTCAGACAAGAGATGCAGAACATGGAGTATCCAGCTGGTTGCGCAACTTGTTATGCGG
The DNA here is from genome assembly GCA_001879505.1 of Calonectria pseudoreteaudii. NCBI lineage: Eukaryota > Fungi > Ascomycota > Sordariomycetes > Hypocreales > Nectriaceae > Calonectria > Calonectria pseudoreteaudii. The sequence goes on along the minus strand of KV875243.1, from coordinate 82,468 downwards.
GGCTGGCTGCAGCAGGACGGATGGTCTAGCGACCGGCAAATCAGCGGTTATTGCATGCACTGAAGCCATCTTACATCGTCCCGTGGATTGAAGTGGAGATTACGATAGGCCATGAAGGTGTTGGTTGGCGTATGCGGGTCTTCTTGAAGCCATGCCCATGTTCTTCCCAGTCATATTGCATGGTGCTGCGCCCCAGTCGACAATACACTTTCAATATAATTGTTTGTCTGTGTGTAACGATACAGTTTTATTTAGTATATCTTCTCATGAGTATGGTAGCTTTTATAATGATCAGGCAGTTTCTCTCCCGAGAAGAGCCCAATGGTTGACGCAGGACCAGAAACAATGACAGTATTCTGGTCTGGGTCAATGAACTGCTGCCGGTGTCTATAAACACGGAACGCCCCAGCTTTTCACGATGCATCTTTGAAGACAACAAACGTCTGCGCCAAGCAGGCTTTGCCTCGGCTGAAACCCAAGACTTGTAAAAGCCCCAACCAAAAGAGCCGGAGAGGACCTTGCACCCTGCCGGCCGCTGTGCGGATATCGAAAGCCAGAAAGATCGAGAATGTTGGAGAGCTTCGGATGCTCTGAAGCACCAACATGGTGACTGAGCAAGCTCAAAGGCGCCTGAAAGCCCTCAATCCTTCCATCCACGGTAGTTGCAGCGCCCAAAGGCGACCAACGACCAACATGCAGCCGGCAGCCGAGCCGGTTGATACGTCTAGCCTAGCCAGGGCCAGAGCACCCGTTGTCCACGAAATAGGACCTATTCCGAATCTGCTCGTCGCACAATCCGTGTCCTATTGTTCCCAGATGTTCCCAGGACTTTGCCTGTGCCGTATTCGTTTCCGAAACGCGATGTTCCAGAGGTTTGGTCATTTGTAACAACCTGACGCTCCGAGAGCATAGTTGTGAGTTGCTGCACCGTGTTCTCCTCCCAAGCCCCGACGACCTGCCATGAATTCCAGCCAGCCTCGACCATCTCGGCGTCATACACGTGGTCCTTGGTCGATACCAGCAGCTGCACGCCATGATCCCCAACTTTCACGTCTTTGAGCCGGTGGGTTGGGCGGGATGATGAGTCACCCTCTTCGGGAACCTGAGTGCTATTAAGCGGAGCGTTATTGATGTTGTCCATTTTTGTGATTTGGCTTTAACTGTTTTTTTAATTTTTTTTTCAGGTGTGATAATTGAGGATACAGGTAGTGGTAGAGGTGCGAGAACCGCGTCAACGCTGCAAATCTAAGGCTCCATCCGCAAGCCTCGATTGTGCAAGAAAAAAAGTCACATGAGCGGGGTAGGGAGGCCATCAATGACGAGTTCTTCTCAACTGAAGCAGCCTTTTTAACCACACATAAGTGTGATGCGCGTTAAATCATGCAAGTAGTAGCCAAAAACAAGAAAATTCCATTATTTTGCATTTTGTCTTCATAATTCTTTTCCTTTTTTGTTTGCTGCCGGTGCGGTTTTTCACAACTTCTGACACATTTTTTATCAGCATCTCCCCTCCGAACAACAGCTGATAATTAGCGACAGAGTACATCCTCGATCGCATGCAGTATAACACCCCCTTTTCTTTTAGTACTCTCATTGTAAGCTTACGTAGCCCCGTGTGAACCAGCGCCGCCATTCAGTGAACCGGTCACCAGCCACATCTTGCCGGGGATAGTGATACCTTGCTGATCCCCCATGCATTAATGCCGACTAAACTCCGGAAGGTAACCTACCACCACACTAGTACAGGCGCACTTGCAGGATATTAATACGCCAATGGTACTTTGGAATGGCCTCAGTATGTCAGATATATCAAAATGTTTGATACTGGGCACGCGTAATCCTGACAGGGCGATGTTGGAGAAAACCAAGCATATAAAGGACATAGATCTGACATGGAGATGGACGTGTTGGGTCAAAACATTCCCTTCCTATCAATCCCTTCCTATCAATCCCTTTCTATCAATACCCACCCTGAATTGAACAAAATGGGCATTTCTCTAAGCCACATCTTTCCGCCCAGCGCCGCATTTACTAAGAAGGAACTGCCCGATCTCGCGGGCAAAGTATGGCCATGACATACTTGCTAGTTGCGCTGAGCTAACGTCGCTGCCAGGTTTATTTTATCACCGGGCCGACTTCTGGTCTTGGGTTTGAGCTTGCTGCCATTCTCTATTCCAAAAATGCGACTATATTTCTCGCCGCCCGGTCCCGCTCCAAGTTGGATGCTACCGCGACCAAAATCAAATCAATCCATCCTTCGTCCAGTGGTCACCTTTATCCGCTCTCCTTGGACTTGGCATCATACGACTCCATTAAATCGTCCGTAACTGAATTTCTTGCTCGGTCCCAACGTTTGGATGTTCTTTTTCACAATGCTGGCGTCTTGGCTCCTCCCAAGGGGAGCAAGAATGATCATGGGGTGGAACTTCAGATGGGTGTGCATTGTCTCGGACCGTACCTACTTACCGAATTGCTGAAAGAGACACTAAAAGAAACATCTCAGCTACCTGACGTGAAACTCGGGCAAGTGCGGGTCGTTTGGGTGGGAAGTTCCGGCGCAGTGGTAGCCACCCCGGAGGGTGGGCTTGATGTAGGTCAGCTGAAGAGTGGAAAGTTCCTTGCCCTCACTCCCACTTCTATATACGGTGCCAGCAAGGCAGGACAATATTTTCTACATGGAAAGTACAATAGGGTGTTCAAAGACTCTGGGGTCCTCAGTGTGGTATGTTCAAACGATGCTCCCAAAAAATGCAAGACATAGTGTTCACACCAGAGCTAGTACCTTGACCCAGGGAACCTGAAAACCAATCTTCAGAGAACATTCCCCGTCGAAGTATCCTGGGTGGGTTCGGTTATCCTTAACATGTTCCTCAAGAAACCGATAAACGGTGCATACACGGAGCTATTTGCAGGGCTTTCTCCGGACATTACTGGGGAACTGTTGCAGGATCTGGATACATGGGTCATCCCGTATGGCAGGGTTGCACAGATTCGTTCGGATCTAGCCAACGCATGCAAGGACGCAGTGGACCACCAGTCGGGTCATGTTGTAGACTTCTACGATTGGTGCGATGAACAGCTGCAGGGCTACCTATAACTGCATATCTCGAAGTCAAACATGCCTTAGTCCAATTCAGTAGGAACGTCTCCAGGGGTACAGGCAGGGTGGATGGATCAGGGCGGCATCGTCTTCTCAAATGGCCAATGACCTGCAACCGGAGAGAGACTGGTACGAAAAGGGAGGGACGTAGACCCCAGCTGCTATCTCAAGAGGTCTGTATGTGCCTCAGTTGAGAGTTACACGACATGCTGGGATCTATTTAGCACAGGCCGGCATTAAAGACTCACATCTACGCTATCATTTAGCATATCGATATGCTCCTGACTATACATAATGTCAATTTTTGAGTTTTCAACCTATTTTTTGTGGCCTGGATCGAAAGACGCTTAGGGTAGGTATCATAACCGGTTTGGTCTTGTTGAGGGTATACCCTATGGATGCATTGCGGTTTGTGTTTACTGCATCTATCTGCATCTGTTCAGGTTGTGAATATCATTGAAAGTTTCCATGAGGCGAAAATTGTGGCAAGATATCTTCTCGCAAAAGCAAAACCATTGCTGGAGGTTACACAATGTGATGCACCAGCAATGTTGAAACTAAGACGAATAGAGGAAGTTCGGCGGAAAGGAACAATAAGGTCTGTTCTCAACTACATCGTACGTTTTCGCAGCAAACTTCAACGAGCATTGACAACAGAAAATGATGATCAACCGTGCTTTGGCAGAGATCAAGGGAGTTGGGAATGCGAACGGGCCATCTGGGTCGAAGTGGAGAATCATTCGAGTTGCCAAAAAAGATGAAAAGAAAAAGGAAAAAGTAATGTGGAGACAATCTGCGGTCATACGATGGAAACTCATTTAGAAAAAAGGAACAAAAGGATGGCGAAAGTACGTTTCAGCCGCAATTCATCTCGGGCAAAATTGAGTAGCTACAGCAACTCAGGATGGGTCTCATGCACATGATGCACAGTCTCCCGGACATGCCCGCAATACAGGAATCCGCCGAGCAGCGAACTCCCAATGCGTATGTACGAGTTCATCTTCACCGACTCGACTTGCACAAGTTTTGATCTCTTGAG
>KV875243.1:31721-78319 GCA_001879505.1 Calonectria pseudoreteaudii | reverse complement strand
GGGGGGTTGTTCCATTAAAGCTTTAAAGGATTTGGGCCGCATGTGGAATTGCCCATCCAACACGAAGGCGGCCAGCTGACAGGCCAACAGCACGTGCTCTCCGACACGCAACTTTAGGCACGGGCGGCGTGAGCGACCAAGACTTGACCTGAATGAACAACCTGCGGGATGCGACTGGCCCACGGACTAGATTGAAAGGGAGCACAGGGAGATAGACAAAGAGAGATGGAGAAAAGAGCTGAGCCGGATGCGCGCCTGGGCCCGAAGGGTGCGATCGGAGATTCATGCGTGGCTGGGGCGTCGTCAATTCGTCGGGGTGGTGCCGGGCGTGCACATCCAGGCTCGACGCACGATACAACGTCTCGCAAAACAAGACAGCATTGGAAGGCGACGACAAACGAGTGTGGCAAGAATTCTTCAGCTCTTTGAGGTAATTTGTCGCGCAAAATGGCGCGCAGTGTCCATTGCCTCTGGGGCATCCCCTTGGCAGCGCTGAGTTTCGCGGCCGGCCCGGTGTTGCACGCTCTCGACAAGCAGCAAGCATGTCATGCTTGCTTTTGGAGAGGCGCAACAACAACGACACCGACAACGACAACGGGACGCAATGCAGGCGGAATTGGACGGGTTCAAGCCGGAGGGGCGTTTGAGCCAGCCAGCCAGCCAGCCAGCCAGCCTCAACCCAATTCAACCCGACACCCCTGCGCATTCTAGAACGCAGGTGCAAGGATGGGCGCTGCAAGCACATCATCTGACGGCTAGCGCGTTTACCAAACGCCCTAGTCCCTGTCACACCTTGTCAGGCACATGGTGTGGGAGCTTGGCCTGGTCTGGGGAAATCGACGTCGCTAATCGACGATTTGAGATGTGATGTTGCATTCGCCCTCGGCTACCGTACACCACCACAGCTCATCGGATCGACGTCTCGGGCGATCCGAGGATCCAGCCCAGACGAGAGAGAGATGAGATCCGCAGCGCTCTGTCTGCTTTGCTCTGTGGCTCCTTCGTCAGTCCTTGTCCAATATCCGACTCCCCTGCCCCACGGGCGATTGTTTCGTTTTTTTCTTTTCTTTTTGTTTCGAGTCGTCGTTGTCGACATGGCGCAACCGTTGCGGGCGCCACCCGCCTGTCTTCCATGGCGGGGGTAGGGTGCGCCTCCCACACACTATCTCACACCCTCACATCACGGCTTGGCCACGGACCAATCCAATCCCAAGCCGGTGAGTTGACAGCTTGGTCAGATTCTTCGGCTCCGTATACCGGCAATTGACAAAGAGCATTTCGCGGAGCCGGCTGTCTGCCTTCTCACCGAGATGGCCCGATCATGTCTTAATCTGACCCAGTAAGCTGCCTGGAGTACTCACACCGCAGACAGCCACACATGCAACCTGCAAGCGACCGGCTCTTGCGTCTTGAAATGTATCTCTGAAGGGAGATTGGGGAATATTTTTTTTTAACAAAAAAAACGTCAATTCGCACTGGCTGTTGCGCCACCGTTTCCCGGGACTGCAAGTGGGCAGGATGTGCGTCTCGAGAACATGTGCTGCACTGCACCACAAAAAAAGAAATCTGGGGAACGAACGACATCGGATGAAATGTGTCTTCAATATAGTAAAAAGTCAGTCTAGGGAATGTATTTCCAGAATCAATCCTTGTAGCTATGCAAATTTTACAACTTTGAATCCCTGTATGTGTATATTGCCTGCCCTCCAAACGCCAAACTTCAATGTCCCAATTCACCCAAGCCCCCCCCCGTCACCCGTAGTAGCCCGTAGCCAACATAATTTAAGCATCCTCGACCTGAGGCTTCTTGTACGATCCGTCATCGGACCCATGGACGCTTCCGCCGTCGTTGCCCCTCTCGGAGCCGGAGCTCGGCACAGTCTCGCTGCCGTCGCCCTCCTTGTTCCTGGTCGCTGACCACACCGAAGCAAGATCGGTGGGTACCACGCTGGGGGCGATGTTGCCCGTGTTGAAGCCCAGGCGGCGAATGGCCTCGCTCAGCTCCTCGAGCTTGGGTTCTTCCGCTTTGGGCGCAGGCTCGGGGCCTCGCTCGGTGGGGACGGCAGCAGCCTCGGCCTCGGCAGCCAGGAAAACCTCCCTGTCCTTCTCCTCCTGCTCCGTCTGGGCCTTGTGCTCCTTCCACTTCTCGTCAATGGTGGTGGCGGTCTTCTCATCGCGCTCAGGCTTGGGCTCCTTCTTCTCGCGGCGTGTGAGCTCAACCTCGAGCACTCGGGTGCCCATGGGCACCTTGGTCTTGAGGCCGTCATCGTCACGATCATAGTAGAGGGCCCAGATACCAGGGAGCTCCTCGACAGCGCAGAAGCCCTCCCAGCCTTCGACGGTCAGGCGGCGGTCCTGTCTGGTGCAGTCAAAGGGACCGGTGATGTTGGGCTGGGCATCGGCACGCACTCCGTACTTGACCTCGTACGTCTTCTTGTCGACGTAGATCCAGTTCAGCATAGGAGGGTCATCACTGATGGTACTAACCAAACCCTCGTATCTTGCATCAGGGTAAGGCAGGAAGTATCCAGAGAAGGCGTAGCCCTTGCTGACATTGTTCTTGGGATCATGGTTGTACAAGGGATGCTCGTTTGCGATGTAGAGCTATGGGGTCACCAAAGGTCAGTTTTATTTATTGGCAACGTATCGAAAGACGAAAGGCTTACCTTGTTGTCCTTGAGGACGACCAACTTGTTGTTAATGTCACGACTTCGGATGGAAGGCTTGACGCAAGATACGACCAAGTTGCAACGGCGGGAACGGTGCTCCTCGCGCTTGTTCTTGGACTGACTCTGACGGATGGCCTCTTGGGTGCCCAGCATAGCCGGGCAGATGGTGAGGGCCAAGAGCATAGGAATCGACATGATGATTTCTTGTGGGTCTGGATTATCTTTCTGGAGAGTTGCTTTGAGCTTGTCGACTTCTCCGATCAATTGTTGCTTGCAGACGTTGCCAAAGATTTGTTTGAGAGTTTCTTGGGGATCGTTTTGAGGAGTGGATGCCGAGGACGTCGAGGACGTAGAAGATGACGAGGACTGCTCGGACGCGGACTCGAACGGAAACGAAGGTGATGGAGCCGACATTGATGTGTCTCCAGTTCAGCCACAGATGGAAAAACAAGAACGAACCATTCAAGAGGAACCACGATGGCGCAGGAGGGAAGGGTAGGGGAGTGACACGAAAACAAGCCAACTTCCGGGGTAAGTTGAGAAGATTTTCCCAATACGGTACCTATTTAAAGATGGGCCGCCCGGTTTCTCGACATCAAAAGTTTTGCAGCGCAGAAGGACGTGCATGAGCCGGGATGGGCCATGTCGCAGGATCCAATCAAGCGGCGGACGGCCGGTGTTTCCCGACGAAATCATGCCATCCGCCGACCCGAAGCGCAGCCTGCAAGGTTCCAGAGAAGATCTACAGAAGGGCACATCCCTGGAGCGCTGGAGCGCTGGGGGGACCGGGCTGGCGTTGTTTTCCGCCAGCATGCATATGCGAAACACGGCGGCTGCGGCGTCGCGGGCCCATCCCTGCACCCGCATCCACCGCCTGGGAGGGGGGACTAAGCGCGGGAAATCGACGGCGGGTAATCGGAAGTGCCGGGACCCATGGCCATCGGAGGGCCGGGGGCAGCCGGGGCAGGGACCGGCCGCAGGGATGCCAAGGCCCGCCCTGGTCGCCACGGCCCATGCCAACATCGGATGATATCGCGGATACGTGTCAAACGTCGTGGCCCCGAACCTTAGCGCCCCCATTATTACAGACGTGTCAATGGAAGCATAGACGCAAGCACTGGACATGCCAATGCTGCTATGCTGAATGAAGCCTTGTTCGGAGGAGGGGCCCGTCAGCCAGAGCCCGCCCCAGCTGAAGGCGTCCCCGTACACCTACCTACCTTCCTCTGTCTGTGTCCGTCTGTCTGTCTCTCTCTCCATCCCCTGCCATCGCCTTGTCCGGACCTTGTAGTCCTCGTCGCCGCTGCGGCCGCCGGTGAAGGGTCCACACGCGCGCTCATCCATCCATCCATCCATCCATTGATCCATCCATCCCCACCACATCGATGTAATGTTAATCTGAACCCCCCCCTCGGGGTTGTGGTTGACCGACGCCAGGGGTCTCGATCTAGTAAGCCCGCTCGCGGTGCCCCAGGGGAAAAAAACGAGAGAGCCGCAAGCTTCTAGCGCGTCCCTCGAGGTGAGACCAGCATTGACAACTCATCAAACCCTGAGGCTGGACGCCCTGGGTCGCAGCCTGGGGTGCACTAGGGCCTGGCGCCACAGCCCGGTGTGGGTTGGTGAGGGTTGCTTCGAGAGAGAGAGTTTTTTTTTTTTTGTCGCATGTCATCTGAGGTCTGGGTTCGGGATCTCTCGCGGAGGAGGGTGTGATATCTAGAAGAAGCAACGAGCTAATTAAGTCCTCCTTGTCTATAAAAGAAGCCTCTTTCGATCCCTCATGAACCGGTTCCTCCCATCATCATCCTCATCATCCACATCCACATCCTCTCATCAACAACCAACCTCCATCTCCACCTCTTTCCAACTCTTTTAACGACTTTTCGTCAACCAAATCCATCAACATGTCTGCTCCGTAAGATTTCTCCCCTTCTCCTTTCATTCCCTCTCTCCTTGCAATTGGGTCTCGAGAGGGAGAGTTTGGTAGTCGATTGTGGTCAATTGATCGTCAAGTGGCATCAAAAGACCAACATACCAGCAAAACGGCGGTTCCTACCGCTGCTGAGGCTTCCATCTCCCTCCACCCTTCGTAAGAGAGGCCGCAAAGAACCCCAAAGCTGACCGAACCCATCACCAGTATCGCCAAGACCAACGCCTACCAGTCCGACTCTGACTCTGACGGTCAGGCTCGCGGTGGTCGCCGCGGCGGCAACAGCAACACCAACAACGCCCAGAAGCAGCAGTTCGTCGTGCCTCTGCCCACCTCCACTGGCCTCTCTCAGCCTGCCGGTACGTTTTCATAGGAACTTCCCTGCTCACCTCGCATGAACCGTTCTTTTTTGCTGACAAACAGGAATGCAGGCCAGCTCCTCAAGGGTGCCACCGACGAGAACGGCAAGCCCAAGGCCGCCGCTCTCCTCGTCGGCATCAAGCTCGATCTTGAGGCCGAGGTCCACCTCACTGCCCGAATCAAGGGAGACATCTGCGTCGGTCTCTACTAAGCCGCTCGCGATTCTTTCTTTCTGATGATTGATGGAGGGGGAGAAAGGAGGGATATGGGGGGGGGGGGGATACGATATAATGATACACGAGGTTGACAGTCGCTCAACGCTTTTGACGAGCTGCCAATTGTTACAGAACCCTTTCCAAGAACGCTTCAGGGTGTCCGGGAACAAAGGGGACTTTTCATCGTTTGTACAATATTTACACACAAAAATTACGGATTAGTAGCAGGGTACAATGGAAAACCAGTTCATGAACTGCCACCTGTGTTTTTTTTCTTTCTTCTTTTTCATGTGTCTCTTTTTTTTTTTTTTTTTTTTACCAGTCTGGCCCTTGATGTGTTTGCATGCTCACTCCAGCCACGAGCCGCTCGATGCATGATCTGATTGGGAGCCATCGTATCCCGCGCGAACATGTTCATAACACGCTCGATTTAAACACTGATCCAAATGGGCCCCACGGCAACGTCTTGCTAGTCTCGTGTCTCATACATGGTGGCGCCATGATCCATCCAACGGTCGATATGTGAGCCAAGAATAGCAACGCCTTCGCCATCCCCCTCACAATATGTGAATTAGGGCCTGAAAGTACTGGCAAGCTGCTGCACACATCTGGAAAAGAAAAATATTGTGCACCTAGTTCCACGTCCGGCGAGGAATTCAACTATCGCAGCTCCTGTTCGGGGGTGGTATCATTCCAGAAACCTCTGAGCTGCATATACGCGCGAATTATGGACTCGCGTCCTTGCCGACATTTATCAAGGTCTCTGTTTAAGGTGAGTTATTTCCTCAGAATCCATAAACAAGGGGATTCTCATGGTACCGTCGCATTCAAGTGGTCTCATTCGATGCCTCCCCCTCCCCCTTGTCTGTTTACTGGTCTCACGGATGAAACATAACGAGGATACTGTCGGGTTGGACCGGAAGCTGTTCAGGAGAAACTCTCATAAGAGGTACCACGTATTCATGATCCTACCTCTCAATGTAACTATTCCTGACGAGGTGGTTTAACAAGTCACAAAACTCTTCAACATCAATTTTGTTCATTTCCTCGCAACTTTTCATCAACTAAAATTTGACTAGTGAAAATCCTATCGCTAGATGGTTTTATCCCAAAACGATATAGACAGAGACTTTACTCAACACGGTTTATGTAACCTACAATGGGGGCCCTCATTGATCTCAGAGAACTGTATGTCTAGTTGTGCATGTTGTATAGTTCCGGAACCTGATCGCTCATGCCTGTTCTGTGAAGGCCAAGATGCGTTGATACAACCACGCCTAGATGCCCGTGCTCATATAGCCCCTTCATAGCACATAACGGCCGCCAGTTATGGCCGCCCCCCTAGACCCAGACGATAAAGAATGCATATGGCCTGGGAATATCACCCGGATCCTTGACCGCCATTTGAGATCCCAAGATCAACTCATCGGCTGGCCAGCCTCTCTTGTGAGTGGACATCTGGAGTGCGGGGGCTGTGCTGTGCATGGATCTTCCCGGAAGTCTGGGCGCCAGGTCATCCATGGGCGGGCAAACTTGGCCCTCGATGCCTTGGCCAGCGTTTTATACCAGCAGCCAGTGGCTTGATGCAGCGGGGAACGGGGTGTTTCCGGATCCCGACCTGACCAATAGCTGGTTGGACCGACAATTTGATCATGTTAGATGCTATTCAGTCAGTCACGACCACCACAAAGACAGACTGGCTCCAGAGCGGGCTTGTGTGATGGACCAAGTGCACGGACGTTGGACATTCACCGCAGCTTGATGGATGAGAATGGGTTAGCTCATGGGATGTTGGTATTGAAATTTGGTGGGTGTATTCATCTAATTTATCGTACTCGTCGGGGGAAAAGAGTCCCAACGACGAAGGCACATTCGAGGACGGGAATCGGTACCAAGTGTTAGCGCAAGGTTGCGACTAGTCACCCAATAATATATATATATGTCGACAATACGGCTTTTAAGTGGCTGATAATTTATTGTAACTTGCTTTGTTTCCCAGCGTCCTCAATGTCTGGGCAGGTGTTGATTAGATAGGCTTCGAGTCGTTCTGACTCCACGGTGGACCTACATCGAATGTGGGCAGGAAGGAAGCCGCCTCCCCTCAACCTGTGCGAATCCATAAGGCTCTAGTGCACCACCAAGACCATTCTCTTCCTCTTGGATAGCGCTCAGCACTATTTTAGCAGAAATTTTACCTTGATACAAAACTCAACCGAAATTATGACTCACTGGGCATCCAATTGAACATTTGTTTGACGCGGAATATTAGGATGATCCGGGGGTACTCCGAAGAAGCAAGTTCACAATCTGAGGCGGCGCATGCGCCCCTCGCAAACACTTGAGAAAAATAACTGTGCCTTGTAAAGCCACCCACCCCTCTCAGGCTCTATTCAAGACACGTCAGTCTCATATTTCATCCAGAAAGACTTGGGAAGAACCGCTGTGGCCTCGTCATGCCTCGAAAGGCCAAACGTACTCGAGAGGTTGTAGACCTCACGGACCAGGACGATGAGCTTGGACCCAACGGTAAGCGAGTCGCGCTGGAGTCGCGCGCTTCATCGACCGCAGGCTCATCCCGTCCCGTCGGCAGAGGCGGCGCCATTGTGTATCCAAGCACCGCGCACCATGAGAGCTCTCAGCAGGCGTCGCAAGCGCCTCTTATTGAACCAGACAACTTGGACCTGACGCAGGATAACGAAGAGCCAGTTTTGGAGTTTTATGGGATTTTTGGTACGTCATCAGCTATCTTCCTATATTTGCTTTTTTTTTTCTTTGCTCTGACCCACGATAGTGGGGAAGATCGTGGGTGTGCGGTACTATCGAGGCTATGCGTCACCGGGGGAGTCGGTTCTTTGCAAGAGAGAGCCGAACAACCAGGTTCGTGATCTTTTCCGCCCAATGGGATGCCAAATTTGACGTATGCGTTAGTACGATCGAAATGCAATTCGAGTGGACAATGTTGTTGGTGCACAAATCGGCCACCTCCCGCGCAATGTTGTCGAAAAGCTCGCCCCATTTGTGGTAAGTGGTTGGGCTAAACCAAATACAAATACGTTATAGTCTCATATAAATCCAGGACCGCGGTGATATCAGTCTCGAAGCCCAGATTACCGGCGAAAAGGGCGTGTATGATTGCCCAGTCAAGCTATTTTTATACGGTCCAAGTGATCCAAACAAGCGATCCCAAATTGAAGCATCATTGGTGAATCAAAGACTTTTGAGAGCAACTCAAGCTGAACTCGGACAAACTAGGAACCTAGCTGAGATTAAGATCCGAAGAATGGAAATGAGATCTGGTGGCCCTGGTCACAACATTGGACGTTCTTTACCCCAAGAACCCGAGGCATCTTTGGAGAGTATTCTAAGGTCCAGCGAGGTTATAGATGTACGCAACGGAGATGATGCCATCAAAAAGCTGGCGCTTGGGGCAGAACAACTCAAAAAACTACCCAAAGCCAACCAACCCTCACAAGTGAAGGCCCAGCTTTTGCCATACCAACTTCAGGTACGCTGACAAAAAAAATCTAAAACTATGGGATGTGCTTACCGTTGCCTAGGGTTTGGCTTGGATGGTATCAAAAGAGAGCCCCAAAATGCCCAGCACCGGCTCCGATGATGCTGTTCAGCTCTGGAAGCGTGACAACCGAGGGCGATATTGGAATATTGCGTCAGGTTATGTCACTTCAACCCCACCACCGCTCCTTTCTGGTGGAATCCTCGCAGATGATATGGGTCTAGGCAAAACGCTGCAGATAATCAGCCTAATTCTCGTAGGGGGGCCGGGATCAACGTTGATCGTTGCTCCTGTTAGTGTCATGAGCAACTGGAAGCAGCAGATTGAGCGGCATGTACTACCAGAGCACCAGCCCAGCGTCCTAATATATCACGGTGATAGGAAGGCAACCCCACAAGAGCTCATGAGGTATGATGTTGTCATCACCAGCTACGGAAAACTCGCGCGAGAGCGGGAGAGCGGTGTCCGCAAAGTGTTACTGTCGCCGTCCATCGAGTGGCGCAGAGTTGTTCTCGATGAAGGCCACACTATTCGCAACGCCAAGACAAAGGTGGCTCTATCTGCATGCGAGCTTAAGGCCAAATCTCGATGGGTTCTCACCGGAACCCCAATGTAAGTGACCTCAGGTTGCCCTCCTCCTCCAGCCCGATCAATGCTAAACCAGCGCAGAATCAACTCGGTAAAGGATTTGCACTCTCTGGTGAAATTCCTCCACATTACGGGCGGGATTGAACAGCCCGAGATCTTCAATAACAAAATCACTCGTGGTCTCGGAGAGTCTGGGACGGGGGCCCAAATCTTGCTTCAAGCATTGGTGCAAGATCTCTGCCTCAGACGCAAAAAGGACATGAAGTTTGTCGATTTAAACCTTCCCGAGAAGAAAGAGTATGTTCACCGCATCACTTTCCGTCAGGAGGAGAAGATCAAGTATGATGCTTTGCTGTAAGTGAAATCATGCACGTCCAAATCCAAGCCAAGACTTACGGTTTTTGGCAGCTCGGAAGCCAGGGGTCTTTTAGAAGACTACCAGGCCAGATCGGCCGCAGGACAAAGGGGACGCTTCCAGAATGTCCTCGAGCGTCTGCTCCGCCTTCGACAAACGTAAGTGAGCCCTCGCCGGTTCCCCTTCCCCGTACTACTGTTCTAGATCCTGACCAATCTCCAGCTGCAATCACTGGACGCTTTGCAGGGAGCGCATCGCTGATCTTCTCAAACTTCTCGACGACCAAGATGTTGTGGTTCTCAACGACAAAAACCGAGCACTTCTCCAAGAAGCTCTGCGACTATACATAGAGAGCCAAGAAGATTGCGCCATATGCTATGACACGCCCGTGTCCCCTGTCATTACAATATGCAAGCACGTATTTTGCCGAGGCTGCATCGCTAGAGCCGTTGAAATCCAAGGCAAATGTCCAATGTGTCGTAACAAGCTCAACGAAGATTCCATGCTCGAGCCTGCACCCGAAACCTCCGGCGACGAGGCTCCAGCACTCGACTCAGAGACGCAGAGCTCCAAGACGGAGGCGATGCTGCAAATCGTGCGGGCCACGCTGAGAAATGACGGGTCAAAGGTCATCATCTTCTCGCAGTGGACATCATTCCTGAACATTATTCAAAATGCACTCCAAGGCGCGGGCATCAAGTTTGCCCGTGTTGACGGTAGCATGAAGGCAGACCAGCGAGACAAGGCTATCGACGCCCTCGACAACGATCCCGACACGCGCGTCATGTTGGCAAGCCTGGCCGTGTGTAGCGTTGGTCTCAACCTTGTGGCCGCCGACACCGTCATTCTCTCCGACAGCTGTAAGATGGCCCAAACCCACCACCACCATCTCCTCCTCCTCACTTGAACATGACTATTGAGAACTCACTTTCTAACGTTATACAGGGTGGGCGCCTGCCATTGAAGACCAAGCCGTCGACCGAGTCCACCGGTTGGGTCAGACGCGCCCGACAACTGTGTGGCGCCTCGTCATGGAAGGCACAGTCGAAGAGAGAGTGCTGGATGTCCAGCAAGAGAAGCGCGAGTTGGTTACCAAAGCGTTCCAGGAGAAGACAAGCCAGACCAAGAAAGCCAAAGATACCCGTATGGCAGATGTGCTCAAGTTGCTCGGTTGATGATGTGTGCTGGGAGTCAATGGTGTTGGGCAAAGTGTGTTTTGTTTAGGCTTCAGGGGTGGCATGGCTTTATCTACAGGCGCTTACTAGGGCGATGGGGAAATCAAGTTGATTGCGATGGGCCATCAAATACATCAAAACAAGTTGAGCCTTTTTTGAACTTGAGCTTTTTTCTTTTTTTAGCAATTTACATGCTATCCTACAGTGAGTAGAGGTCTGTTTGAACCCCTTACACGGGATACTATACAAGTAAGCCAGCCCACGGGTATGTCGACTCCCGTTTTTACCTGAGCCATCTGGCGTAGGCCCATCGGATACGCTCAAGGGCTTTGGCCTGGAGCTGAATGCCCTTAATGTTTGACAGGTCGTCCAAATCCTCCAAAAATTCTTTGCCAATATCACGCGGCATGAGTCGGTTGACAAGGCTGCGCAAGATATGGACTTCGCAAAGTAGGAGACCATGATCCTTGTATGACAAGAGGTTGGTATCTGTGGGACGGGCTTCGGCTAGAATGCGGTCAATGTTGCGAAGGATGCGAACCGCCTTGCCAGCCTTGGCGGTTCGGCGCTGTCCAGATCGTCCACCAAAAATACCGCGCAGGTACTGGAAGACACCAATGAAGACGATGATTCCGGGCGTAAGACCAACGAAGCCAAACACGAGTTCCTGGCTTTTGAGGAGAGAATCAATGCCTGTCATGGCAACCTCAAGATCAACCTTGGTCTTTTGAACTTGGATCAACAGTGATCTGATTAAATCGCCTCGAATTGTACCAACAAGGGGTGTTTTCAAATCTTTTTCAAAAGCTTTCAGAACTGGGGTTACGTCTCCCTCGGCAACCTTGTTACGGATCTCCAGAATTTGGGTTTCAGTAAGGGGTAGCCCGTTCTCAGAAGCAAAGCGAGGTTTGTCAAGTGCGAAATCAACCACCATGCGCTCCAAACTTTCACGATCAGCCTTGAGGCTATCTCGGCTCATGATAGCGATTTCACTCGTCTTGTCATGGCGAATAGTCTGGATAATCTTGCCAGTCGGCTCCACAACCCAATTGAACCAGAAATCTCGGGCAGTAGCCCCAAGGTCAAGACACCATTGTGCAATGTCGGCCTTTCGATTGAAAAACATTCGAAGAATAGTCGTCGAGGAGAACAATCCAACGGTAGCAAGAAGCCAATATCGAACAAATGGATGAGGCGGGCCGTTTTCCTTTGCAAGATTCTTAATTGAAACCAGGTGTTCGGGGAGGGCATTGTCAATAATATGAAGCAATCGACGAGCGAGAATTGCGGGTCGGTCAGCTGCATTAGTATCTTCCAGGTGGACAGAGAGCTCGGGGTCTTCCTCGACACCGGCAAATACTCTGTCTTCAAAATCACTGATATTGACATCCAAGGTGCAAACTTCTTTGAGAACCATGTCAATAAGGGCAACGCTGCGCTCAACGACACCTTTAAGATCATGGTGGTCTTGAATATCGGCCTTTTCGTCGTCAAGACCAAACTGCAATCCCTCGTCCATCAAAACGCCAAGTCCGCTAGCAGTAATTTCCCTGAGTTTCTTGAGTTGAGATTGCTTCCTCCGAGCTTCTGCGCGGCAGAGGGCCACTGGAGATAAAACCTTTCGTTGAATGTTTGCAAAGGAGCGCTCTCGTATGCTGTCATGAACGATGCCGTAAAACTGCTTCCACTGCTGAGCGAGGCCGGTTGCGGTTGAGTCGACCAAGTCGCCTGGTGCGTCTCGCATAGAGCCAGATTGAATGCGCAGTCTAGTCATGTTATACACTTCTTGAGACCAAGCCCATAGGCGAACTGGTGAGGTTTGGACAGTGTACAGGCAACTATAAGAGTATGAGCTGAGAACATCATCCCAATACCAAATGTCATTGCTAAGAGGAATAATTTGCTCCAGCAAGGCGTTAAGGACAACACCATGGAGCTGGATAGTCGCCTTGCTAACAAGAAGCCATTCGATTTCATTTTCGTAAGTGCTTTTCAGCCCATCAATTTCAGCAGGTCTAGCTACCAGATCTGGCGCCGCTGGAATCCGCGACTGCGTGAGGAGTTGTCGAATGCGTGATGCCGGGAGCAGAGGTTGCGACGATGAAGTGCTAAGTGACTGGACAATCCGAAGCAGGTTGTCCAGACGAGGGGACGAAAAGGCGTTGGCAACGACAAAGCCGTGGCCATCGGGTTCAGAGCGTCCGTCCTCTGAGGCAACCTCAGACAGAACTGGAAGCCGATCCAGGTAGGCATCGAGACGCCGCACCTGGCTTAATGAAAATCAGCCAAGACAAGGATAAGATATAAGCAAGGATGGAATGAGGAGGGGGCAACAGAGGGCTTGGGGGCTAAGTTCGGGCCATGCCGGGGTGGGTGAACTAACTCGGAGACAAGAGTCATGATGGGTCAAGGAGGAACCCAGACTGGGACAATGCAACCAACTTCAACGTGGCAGACGCAGCATCAGCAAGTAGCTCCTGCTTGCAGGAACAGTTTCAGCCGCAGGCACAGACGCCTGGTCAAGGAACAACGGAGAGCGAGGAAGGGACCCAGGAGTGACTGGTCAACACCGGATGGGCCAGGCCGCCGCCGAGAATCCGCTGGAGCAAGACAGCACCGTGTGGTCGGGTCGGAGGCGCAAGGAGCGGCAAACGGGCTACGGGAGCCGGGACAGGTAGAACCACAGACCAAACTCGGCCGAAGGCACGGGACCACGGGCGGAGGTGGGAACACACAAGAGTGTGGTGTGTGCGACGGTGTGTCAGGATGTTGCTGCCAAGCCAGCCCTAACAGACCAATCGAAGCCATAGGCGAGCAGTGTACAGTCAGCGCCGGCGTGGGCTTCGATACAGGGCAGCGCCGGAACGGGAGCGGGATGTGGATACCTGGCAATCAGCCCAGACAGCCGATTGACGACAACAAGTACATTGCATCACACCACACAATGACGCCCGGGTGGTTAGAAAGCCGACATAGCGGCACGATGGAGTGGGATTGGCCGGGAGTGGAGTTTGCTGGATAAGACGTCAGTCCAGCCGGTCAAAACCAACCTGGTGTGAAGGACCAACGAGTAAGGGGGGCAGATAGGTAAGTGGTAAGATAGGCAAGCATGTGAAGGAAGTCTACAAAATGCCGTGGCAGCCTCCAAAGGCTGTGTGCGAATGCGAAAGTATACGGGGCGTCAATACGTATGTACGTGTGCTTCATGTGTGTGTGGGCATGCACCAACGTATACCTAGTGGGTTTGATTCGATATCGCAAACCGTCAGCAGGAGGCGCAGGATACGGTGCGGGATGTGGTATGGTTGGTCTGAGCCGATTTGACAGGTTCGTGGGTTAGGGATAACCGTGGTGGACAGTGTCCGCCGTAGTATTAGTATTCGTATTCGGGTCCAGTCCCAAACAGCGCCGTGAGCAAAGAGTAAGACCACAGCAGGCGGCAGAAAATACAATGACTTTAGATTCCAAATGCAATTCCGTGGATTGGTGAAACAATAATCATCCCCCATGGTACCAGATAAATGGACCAGACTGCAAGAAGCATTGGTGATACAATGAGACGAAATCGAAGGCGAAGGCGAAGACGAAGACGACAGGACCCAGATCTAGCGAGATCGATGAGATGATGGGTCCGGATACGTACCTTGGTCCGAGGGACGTGCGTCGAGCAACGATAAGATGATACTTAGTGGACCATGCAAAATTAGCGGCCATGCGACGTAGCTCATCATCTCCCGTCCGCCAGATTGTGTGTGGCGCGGACGGCAGCCTCCATCGGTCAGCACCCTGATCTTGTCAAGACCACACCACTTTTCTTCAACGAGAGCTGATGAACTGCTCCTCGGGATGCTCTGAGCCGGACGGGGGGGTCCATCTGGGGGGTGGGGAGTCGGCAGTATGGAGTAAACATCGATGGCAATCATGGCAGCGCTGGAGCAGGCTTATTTGCATCCTCGCCACCAATCGTCCACCCAGGGGACGCGCAAATGTCAAAATCAGCTGTCTCGGCGTGAGCTAGATCCGACTGACAGGGGGGGCAGCCCGGGAAGAAGAAAAAAAAGATTGAGGGGGGATGTTTGGGGATTTACGTCCCCGCTACAGCAAATCATTGGATCAAGTCCAATGACTCTTGAAGAAAAGAGCCTGTGCTTTGCAAAGACTAATGGCATTCATCTCTGCCGCCAAACTAACAAACACGACGGTTGACCGCCCTCAATTGGCGACTCCTGTCCTCCCATCTCTAGCTCCCGTCTCAATCTCCCCTCCCTGGCATGGAGGGACGGAGGGTTATCAATCACCAGGGCCTCTGAGTGGCCCATGTGGTCCCCTAAAAATTCCCGTGGGATCCCCATGAGTTGATGAGAGTTTGGGGCGGTGACGGTACTGGCAGTTGTTGGATGGTACAAGAGCCGCCCGTAAGGCCCCGTGAATGCCTGCAACTGGGTCCGGGTGCCGGAATCACAATTTGATAGTGGGCTCATTCTGGAACCATTTGCACCATCTCCCTTCTTTTTCGTTTTCTTTTTTCCCATGGGTGCACGGGCCAATCGCGCCAGAGAGCTAGTCTGCGCTGATGCTAATACTGGTGCTGGCTGGCGCATCCACACTCCATCCGGAACGAAGACAACTGTTGCTGGGAAATGGACCCTGTCCTCCCCTGTCTTCCCCTGTCTGGCCGCTCCCTTCCTTCCCTTTCTTTGGCTGCGGCGGCCCTCCTACTGGTCCATCCCAGTACGCAAGTGGGCGGGTGGGTGTTGTACACGCCAAGGCGCCCCAATTGAATCTGGCGCGCAGCGGGCACTGGAAGGGAAATGATAAAACCTCCCCAACAGCCGCCACTGTTTTTCTTCTTCACCACCCATCAACAGTCTTCACATTTCAACGACTCAGAATCGTTGATCGCGTGGCCTTGTTGGTGTCTGTCTCCCTACGAGCCCCTTCTCCTCTGGGCCTCTCCTTTCTCTGATTCCTTTTTTCTGAGAACAAAAATCTCCAATTGGAGTCCGCCTCAACCATGGATATGATGTAGGTTAACCCCTGATCTCGCCTCGAGCGCGCAAGTCGTTGCTAACGCGCATTTTCAGGAACTCAACCATCCTCACGAACCTGGGTAACCACACCAGCGACTACTTCACCGTCCTCGACGAGGTGTCCAAATACAATGTTCAGCTCAGCTACATCGAGAAGCTCTGGGCGGTATGTCCACTTCCCCCGCGACTATCGTTGCGACCCTGAACATCCAAGCTGACTTCTTTTCTCCCTTAGGCCTGGTACGTCTGGATGCAGAACGACACTCTCGCCACCGGTATCATGAGCTTCGTCCTCCACGAGATTGTCTACTTCGGTCGCTGCCTTCCCTACATGATGATGGACTACATTCCCTTCTTCCGCAAGTACAAGATTCAGTCCCAAAAGGTGCCCACTCTCAAGGAGCAGTGGGACTGCGCCGCCATCGTCCTCGTCAGCCACTTCACCGCCGAGCTTCCTCAGATCTGGTTCTTCCACCCTATCGCTACCTACTTCGGTCTTGAATACGGTGTTCCCTTCCCTCCCGCTTGGAAGATTGCCTACCAGATCGCCATCTGCTTCGTTATGGAGGATGCCTGGCACTACTGGTTCCACCGTGCCCTGCACTACGGCCCTCTGTACAAGGCTATCCACAAGATGCACCACACCTACTCTGCTCCCTTCGGTATTGCCGCTGAGTACGCTTCTCCCATTGAGACTGCCCTGCTCGGTATTGGTGTCGTTGGATCTCCTATCGTGCTGATGGCCTTCACTGGCGAGCTCCACCTCTTCACCATGTACGTCTGGATCACCCTTCGTCTCTTCCAGGCCGTCGATGCCCACAGCGGTTACGACTTCCCCTGGAGCTTGCGCCACTTCCTCCCCTTCTGGGCTGGAGCCGAGCACCACGATCTGCACCACGAGAAGTTCATCGGCAACTACGCCTCCAGCTTCCGATGGTGGGACTTCTGCCTCGACACTGAGGCCGGTCCTGAAGCCAACAAGCGCCGCCGTGAGAAGAAGCTCGCGAAGATCAAGGCCCAGAAGCAGCAGTAAGCTGCTACGCCGAGCTAGTCTGGCGGGAGACCTGGAATTGGTGACTCGGGGTTCTCACAAGAACGCCAGCATAGCAAGAAACGAAATATTCATGATGGAATATAGAGACTGGATGTCATCTTTGGCATAAACACAGTCCCTGTCGCCCCAAGGCGGCATGAGCATTCGCATGGCGTTAGGGGATGTTGACGGAGAACGACTTTTTCATGCCCTGTACATACAAAAAACCAACAGCCCAGGAGAGGCTCCCTATATACGTACTTAATATTCAATGTCGTTCGTTAATAAGTAAAACAAAGCTTCCAAAACGTGGACCTACTCAAAGTGATGAAAAAATTATGTCTATACTTGAAGAAAGCAAAAGGCTATCCAATAAGCTCCCATATTCACATGCAAAACAGCCAATTGACAAGCTTTCCGTGATTGTGTAGATTTGTGATAGTCACACGCCCTCGCTACTTCTTCTTGGGTGTGCAACAGTCCCCTGCGGCCGCTGCAGCTTGGTTGGCTAAACCTTTGATAGCACAGCTTTGGCCCTCGGCCTCTGGCTCTGGTGGGAGCTCACCAAACTCAGCAGCCAGCTCATCACAGGCAGCGGCCATGAGAATGTCCATTTCCGATAAGCCTGCCGGGTTGTGAGTAGTCCAGCGGATAAAGGTCGTGTTATAAACCTGGGGAGGGGTGGTGTGTTAGTTCTTTTGTCACTGCGGTGTGCAATTCGAACAAGCACGCAGCACGTACGTTGGACCACTCGGGGTGGTGGTTTTTTATTTTGCATTGCAAAGACACGCCCGTCATGAAGTCCTAGCCCAATACCATCATCAGCATCAGCATCCTGCATTCAACCTCAATGGTTATTATCTCTCTCTCTCTCTCATGGTTGGCACAGCTCCGGATTCAAGCCATTGCCACTTCAAAAGGATACAAAGAGGGAGGAAGAGAGAAAGATCACTGCTGATACGCACCCAAGTCTTTGCAAACGTCTTGAACTTGAACTTGCGCTCCAATGCAGCCCCATCGTTAGTGAGCGCCCACCGACCACCTTCAGTAGTCAGCAGAGGCGCCAGCTTGGTCGTGGCGCTGGCGGCGTCGGTTCCAGCAGAGAATTGCGGTTGGGCAGTGGCCATTGCTGAGGCGGCAGATGAGAATTGACGCAGGGCGAAGGGCATGCGACGTGTTGGGCGCACGAGGTTCATTGCGAGGGGTAGACAGAGGCAGATGCGACGCTGTTTGATTCGTACCAGACGAGTTTGTCACCTGAAGTGAGGTGACTAAAAATAGGTGGGAATACTTTTTTTTTTGTAGTGGTGGGGGGCTGCTGTGACAGGCTGAGGAACAGCAAACACCGCTTCACGGTATTGACACCTTACATTTATAACATTGTAAAGCCAGACACTTACCCAATATACACCAAAATATGCACAAAATTCAAGAACACAAAAATGTCGAAGTCAAGATTGCTTCAAATTCCATAGCTGCATAGATCTCGTGAGAGTGCTACCCTATACCTGCACGGGTGAGCTATTACAGATTGAGGTTCTTTGGGGGCTTGCCAAAAAACTTTTATGGAAAAAAAAAACTCTATACTAGGTTAGTCAAGTCTCATACGACTGAAAATTCATCAAATACGATCGGATGAAATATGCCCGAGAGCCAACTTGATAACGTGCTGTCCTATCAGAGTAGACGCGCTACGTATACTACACGGCACTCATTCATTGTCAGGGATGAGGCACGAGATGGCTGGAATTCCAATGGTGATTGTTGACCAGACCGTATTCCGACGAGGGGTAAGTCGTTGACCGGACATGACAAAGCTGAAACAATGGTCAATGTGTTAGTTTGTCGTCGGCTGCTCGGTGAAGGTGGTCGCTCGGCATAAAATCTTCCGCAGCTACGAGACTCTCATAGTTGCAAGATTCCGTGATTGCAAATTGGAATACACTGTATACGGGGCATGAGCATTGAAACTTGCAAGTTACGGCGAGCGTAGAGGAATATGAAGGGGAATTCTAAGGCAGGAGAGGCATAGCGTTACGACGGTATCATGCATCTAATAATTGAGGCTAAGACAGTCTCGCATCCCCACTGGCCACGACGTTGCCTGACATGTTTATGACACAATGGCTGCGATACCGCGATTGTAGAATGATGTCGAACAAAGTGAATGCACAAGGGTAACTGATGGTTTCACATGAATGGCCACAAGAGCGGTGGAGCGGGCTGTAAGTAACACAGAAACAACTTGATGACTTGTTGGACAAGACAAGTTCTAACTGTGGGGGTATTTTTCTTAGTAGTAGCCTGCACTAACACCGGTCTTAGACTTTTCTTCTTTCGATAAAACGTCAGGGTATTGCCGCACTTCGACAACGCGTGATAACAGTCCTGGAGGCTTGATCTCTAGATTACGATAGGTGTGATTACGGGATTCGAGGGTATTGCGAGGCTGCCAACAAATAACTTCCGTCTCGAGGATTACCGGCAGCAGCAGCCCGCGAGTTGGAGTGCGGTCAATTCTAAGAATAGTTAGGCCGCATCGTGCTCGGCTTGGCACTGGGCAAGTCTTTCGGCTTGTTCGGGTGCAATCTGAATCATTATTGGGCGACGCCGGTTAAACAGTCTAGCAACCTGGGTATGCTGACATACTCCGAGGAGAAGGTGAGAGTAGATAGCTAGTGGAGGGCGAAAACGAGGAGCTGGAGCGAGAGGGAGAAGATGATCGAAGCAATACAGCCGCCATGCCGTTGTGTTGCAGCATTCCCTAGTGCGGAACCAAGATCCTTGCAGCCGTAGTGGAATGCAATCGGTCATGTATCCAGCAGCTAGTGGTGGGTTGGGTGTTGGCCGAGTTCTGGTGGTACCCACCTAACCACCGAAGAGAGTCCTCTGCAGCCGTGATAAATCTGGCTTGTATGGTCCGTTCAGTTTAACTTCGAATACGTAAGCAATGCTGGTCACAACCCCCGGTATACCCGAAAGTAAAGACCCTGATAGGATCGTGACGGTGATATTGGCACAGGATCCTGAGATGTAAGTGAGAGTGAGGTTGTCGCCATTTCGAGTGCTTACTGCGGTGGCGGCGGCGTATTTGGATGAGTGAAGGGCTCACTTTCCACATCTAGCGAGTGCGCGTGAGCGAGTGGTACGTGCAGGTGCATCCCACACAAGTAGGAAGGAAGGTGGTCCAAGCTTTGCTCAGTACCCCACCTTTGACACTGTTGGGTCGCAGTGTTTGGTTGGCGCACTGCGCCTGAAATCCCACTTCTTCTTTCTTGCTGACAAACGCGATTCTTGTTTTGCTGTACCTACACCACCACACCCTTGAATTGAGTCCGGACCCAAACAAGCACCAAGGTACCACGGCTAACGTTCCGGTACCGATAACTTGTCGCATAGCATCGGGGCGCAGTGCATCGTCCCTACAGTAGGATCAGGCAAACAAAGCGACGACGGTGGGATTGAGGCAATTGCGTCACCAATCAATCAGCCAGCGAACGGTTTTTTTCTTCTTTTTTTTTTCTTTCCCTGTCTCCATTGCCAAGGCTGAACAGGCGAGAGGAATTACTCAAACTGAAAAGAAGGACTGAGACAAAGGGACAAAACAAAGACAGTGACGACCCGGTTGCCTGATTTCCTGTACCGTGCTCGGCAAAGACACTCTGGCTTAGTCTCCGAGTATCCGAGCATCGCCCAAGGCCGAATTCCACGGCGGCACTGCTCTGTGCGGTACCTGTGGCCAAACCAAAGGTACTCCGTGCAGCAGCAGTCTGCGCCAAGCGAAAAGCGGAGAGCAGGCAGAGCTTTGCCTTGGAAGCAAGCAAGCAGGCAAGCCCCCGGACCCAGCCACGCCATTTTCCGACCTGATCACCCTCCCCGGTTACATAATCTCTCCCATCGAACGTATCACGATTCACCAGCCCTCCCGTCTCTTGTTCACGTCAGCGCCTCGGCTTCGCTCGCCTGCCCGCCCCGTAGTAGGTAATAATCTCGCTCGCCCGCCGCCGCTGCTATTTGAATGCTGAGTCAGACCCTCCTCTCCCAAAGCTCAAGCATGCAGACCTCGTCCGCCAACGGCGCCAGCACTCAAGGTCAGTCAATCAATCTCATTATTGTTGTTTTCCAAACCGTCGGCTTCTGCCCCGATCTCCTCGTCCACCTGCTCCGGAGATCCCGACGCTGCCGTCGCATCTCTTGCCTCATTGTCCTGTCGTATCCTGTCGCAACGCAACGCAGCGCCTCATCCATCTCCACTGCCATCTTTAATAATATCCCTGCTGCGCATCCATCTTCTGTTTGGCGCATTTACACTTTCGAGACGCTGCACCTTCTGTTTCCTTCTCTACTAGCCTCTCCGTCTCTGCTGCTTGCGCCGGCGCCGCGACATTTCCAAATCGCTTTTGCAATTGCTTGCATGAAGCCTCAACTGACATAGACTCCACTTAGCAGAGCAGCACTTGCGCGCACAACTTGAATTGTTGAAGAATCACGACGCCGGAGCGTCCTCTTCCGCCGCCCCTCCCACGCGCGATCCCAGGAACGCGCCCCTCCAGCCAGCCCCCGCGAGGCCGTCGAATGCATACGATCCTCTAACTGCTGCCGCTCAAGACGCCTCCCGTGTTCTCGGTCTCAAATCCGAGGTTGAATCCCACATCCATCCCGAACTGCGCGCGCGAGCTGCCCACGCCCAAGCTGCTGCGATGATGCCGATGGCCCCCCCATCCGGCCATAGCCCTGGAGCTGCTGGTCCTCCTACAGCTGCGCCCATTGCTCCTGCGCCCCCCATGCCGATCCAGCCTGATGATTCCCCTGCGGATGGACGGAAAGCCAAACGCGAGCTGTCGCAATCTAAGCGCGCCGCCCAGAACAGAGCCGCCCAGGTAAGTTGGAATATCCTCAACTCTCTAACCAACGATTTTCGACCACTTTGATTCCTAACGAATGATCTATAGCGAGCTTTCCGCCAGCGCAAGGAAGGATATATAAAAAAGTTAGAGCAGCAGGTTCGCGAATACCTCGATATGGAACAATCTTTCAAGGCTATGCAGTCCGAAAACTATGCGCTTCGCGAATATGTTATCCACCTGCAGTCGAGACTACTTGATGTGAATGGCGAATTCCCCTCACCTCCTCCAAACGTCAATCTATCTCAGCCTCCACCGACAGTTCCCGCGCCCGTCGTAGCATCTCCAGAACCTGCTCCGAGCAACCCAGCAGGACCTCTCGAGGCTGTTGCGCAGGCTGTTGCAGGACTGGCTGCTCAGGAGCAGATGGCGGAGCGACAACAGCACCAGCAACCGTCACAACCGCACTATTCTCCTCAATTTAAGCCCGCCGACCAGGCAGCCGATGATACGAGAACAGCGGATGAGATAAACAGGCAATTGCAGCAGCCGGAGGAGGCATCTGCCCAGGCGTCTGCAGTTTAGGATCCTATGGCCGCGCTTCAAATTTAGCTTTTCTCTGCAACTTGGCGTTATGGGTGCGCGTGTATGGGGTTTGTTAAACAAGAAAGTCAGGATTAAAGGGGCGTTTTTTTGGACTTGATTTTGGTATGAGCGAGGTGCAGTCTTTTGATTCGGCTATGGACTTTGTTTCCCTTGATGGCTCGTTGCTAGAGCAGGCCAGCGTAACCATGACTTGCTCATAAGTGTTATCAGAGACCCAGGGATGGTATTCGTTAGCTGGCTGGCGTTTGGCAGGGGCAAAGACGGGAGACGACTGGCTGATGAATAGGGTTGGGGGGCTTTTTGCGTGATTCGTTGTCCCCTTGTATGAGCTGGACGGGATACTATCACTGACCAGGATGCATTCAACGGCGGTCCTTTTCTTCCTCTCTTCCTCTACATGGGATGTAGAAATCAAACCCAATTTCAAAGATTATGCTCTCATTAACGCAAAGTTGATGGGGGGGAAAACTAAAAAAAACAAAAACCAAATCTACCCGTACACAAACCTGCCCGCTTTTGACTCCCTGGTGTCCCAACATCACTGCACAATCTACGCGTACGAGTTGCCCATGTCGTGTTCCTGGTGAGGCCGTTAGTAATTCTGCTGACACAAGAATGATGAAAATTTGGGAGAGCATTGATGAGAGCCTACCTTGATATACTCCGGTCCCTTTTCCTGGTACTCCTCTCTCGAGATCTTGGCCGCCTTCCAAGCGGGTGTGCCAACCCAACCAGCAGCGCCCTTCCAGGCGTCCAATAGGGCGTCTTGGGCGCGGCGAACATTGAGCGGGGAATCGGCTGGGAGCAGGGCGCGCAGGCCATCACGGACACGGTCGTCAAAGTTCTTGAAGAGCGTGTTGCCGCCAGTGAGGAAAACGTCCCGCAAAAATTCGTCCCGGTTGGGCATGCCGGCGAGGCGCTGGTTAAGGATGTCACCAGCAATTTCGATGATACTGGCCTGGTCGACACCGGCGATGGAGGGGCGGAAGACGACTTCAGGGACGCGGATGCGCTCGACATTGAGGTGAATTTGGTTGAGCTCTGCCTGGGAGGCTCCATCGAAGGGGCGAGGACCGCGAGCAAAGGCGTGGAGCAGCGACTTGGACCAGTCAGACTGAGCCTCGTATGTGTGGTCATAGTCAAAGTCAGGATCGTATTTGAGCAAGTCCTGCTCGAGGTTCTTGAGGTTCGACATCAAGTCTTCCTCTTCTTGCTCATCATCACTGTTTTCACCGACGGCAATCTGTCGGTAGACGCCCCAATCGTCATCATTAGCACCAAAGTTGTCATCATCGCCACCCCGACGGCGCTTCTTGGTTGGGTTATCGGAGGCTAGGTTGGCGATGCTCTTCATTCTGATCTGTGAGGCAAGAGACTTGCGATTGCCGAGATCCTGCTTGAGGCGATCTCGCTCTTTGATCTTTTGGAGTGTTTCGGCGCGACGTTGTCTCCTTTCGTCAAGCCAGCTCTCGAGATCATTGTCGCGGCGCTCATTGTCGAGACGCTCCACTTCGGCGATACGGGCCTTTTCTGCCTCCTTTTCTGCCTTTGCTCTGGCGCGAGCCTCGTGGTTAGATTTCATAAGGCGCTGCTGGCGCTTTTGCTTGAGTTGCGTCTCATCGAGCTGGTCGTCGGGAATATCAAGGAGGTCGAAATTTGGCTGCTCCTGTTCTTCCTCGGGATCCCCACCAACATCCTTTGTCCGCGCTTTCTTGATCGACTTCTCCAGCTCCTTGATGATCTTCTCGAGCTGATTCTCGTCCTTCACATCACTGCTGTCGAGAATACGACGAGTCTCCTTTTTGGTCTGGTCCGTGATGCGGCGTTGGACATCCTTGTAGTACTCCAGATCTTGCTCTTTCTTAATAAGCTTCTCCAAGCGCATCTTAGCCGCCTGCTCTTGTAACCGACGGCCGCTTTCCTTTTTGCGCTCGGCTATCCGAGCTAGCTCCTCTTCACTTTTTTGGACCACAATTTCCTCGGTGTACGGATACTGAATAACAACATCTCGATCCTCCAGGCCTGTCCAGTCGAGATACCCACGAAGTTCTTCATCGTAATTCTGGGACACATAGCCATGGTCCCGAAGCATGTGCTCTGCCTGGGACACATTCAACTTGCCAGTGAAGGAGGGGTACTTTAGTCGGATCAACTTGAGGAGATATTCGGCGCTATGGTAACCACCCCAGTTCAATCGGATGGCCTGGCCCAGCATTGCCTTGGAGTTGTAAACTGGGATTACGTGTGTGGAGGTGTAGGATGAGGAGACAACGAGGCCCGTCTTGCCCTTATTGTATCTGTATGAGAAGAGAGAATCTATGCCATATGCTAGGGAAGGTGCTCCGTAGCACTCGAAAATGATTTCCGTCATTGCTGTAAGGTAAAGAAGTCAGATTAGTTCATGAGGGGGAAGGTTGTCGTCGACGTACACTTTCGCGAGTAAGGAAGATTTGCCACGGCTTCTGTCATGACGATGGGAAGGTCGATGGCACCGTCGGCTTCATTCATGCCTAGTTTGAGAAATATGTAATCCAGCACATGCTCAGTCACGTCCCAGTTGCTGACGATTCCAGTGCCGGCTTCGTGGGCGGCGCGAATGTGGCCTTTCGCAGTCGTGTCGGCGTAGCAGTCGGACCCGGCAAAGGAGAAAGTCTTTCCAATCTTTCGGTCGCGGTATTTGGCCATAATCGGGGGAATACTGAATCGCGGCTTTGACTCGAAGGACCATCCGGCCCTGACAGCAGAGGAGCCTGCGTGGGATGTTAGCTTGGTGTTGTCGCAGGAGTGTCGCGATGGGCCTGTTCGCACCATAGTCGATGACGATGGCAGAGCTACCGGGCTGTTGGAGTGCCTTCCTGCGCCCATCGCTCTGCGGCTCAATAAAGCTTTCAAAGCGCGTCTCCTTCACGGGGAAGATGTTTGCGGGTGGGTAGGTCTTGGTTTCTGGCGCCGCGACGGCGGGCTGGTCGGTGGCGGAGGGCGCCATGATGAGTTGAGGAAGTTTGAGAGAAAGTATTAGGCACAAGGAGGGTGCGAAAGCATGGTGAGAATGGGAGGGAGGGAGGTGAGAATCAGATGCCGGGGACGGCCTGGCTTGCGGTCGCCAATTGGGGGGGAAGAGTGGACAGGATTTTAGAGCTTGGTCGTAGCAAGGACAAGACGTACTGCGAGGCTGCGAGGCTGATGATGGGACGTGACATGCGCTGTGCTCTGCCTGAGTGGATCCACTCACTACAGGTGTAATCTACGCGAAGTCGACAGCGGCCGCCCGCCACAGTATGAATGGACTAAGAAGAATTAGACTGTATCAATCTGGTATCAATATGTGAGAAAAAAAAGTTAAGCTATCATTTCTACTGTTCGGACCGCACACCGTTCATCTAGCCCGCATCTTACAGAACCTGTCTCTATTTTGGTGCCATGTTTTCGTGAACAAGACCATTCTCTGAGGACACCACGGAACTGGCGATTGATAACATTCGGATTTCAGCACGGGTAGATGGAGTATTCAGAAAAAAAAAAGCCCATGATGTCCACCATTGTATGGGTTTGTAAACAACGCAAATTAGTATGAATTCGTGGGCAGCTAATTTCGCATGCTCGGTATCTCAAAGAATCCATCCATCATAAACCTCCTCAACTCGGGGGCTTCAAGTTATCCGTTGCTGCAGCGAGAATATTAACGCTTATCTAGATATATAGAACAGGACCTCTCATTACCTTCAAGATGGAATAAAACATTGGACTGATAGTTCTTGAACATCTGAGCTACCAGTTCAACATTCATATTTTGGATGTTGATTTCCTAGTTGCAGCCGTCAACGAACTGCGAGATGGCATGACACGTGGAAAGAAATACCTGAAGACTCTTGTTCATAACAACGACGGCCTCATTGAGTTTCTCCTTCGCTTAATTAGTCTTTTGGTGTCTCTGGAGCCGAGACATGGTGGATGCTTCATACCACATTAGTGATGATGCGGGACAGCAGAAGGTTTTGTTGATGCTCGTGTGGGCTCTCCTATATCTTGTGTCAATTTTCATGAACGATTAATTCGGTGAAACAATAGCAGGAGGCAACAAAACCACGCACCATGTCGATGTTTTGATGTTTGAATGAGGATTATTGTTTGGCTCAAGATGAGGGCGCGCTCCAGTAGAGGGGTACCGTTTACGTCGTCGTACCATGAGCCGTGGCCCGTGGGCCCCAGCGTCAGCGGCACTTAGCAGCTTTAGAGACGCGGTGAAGCACCGGCAAAACCTCAGCCCGTTCCCAGCCGCCAACGTCTACATCACCTCAACCGTCGCCTTGTCAACTACGTTCTGCACCCCAAAAAAAGTCACACCTTTGATCATTCCACGCCAGAGTGCTGAAAAGAGGGTCGCGCTGTGCCTTGATACAACCCGCGTTCGATCCTGCTTCTTGCCATGGCCGCACCGACCGAAGCGCAGATTGCGCATCTGGAGCTCATCGAGCAGCTCGACATCCACTCGATTCACAAGAACTTCCGCAGCTCGACCTGGAAGCCCAACCAGCGCCGCAACAAGAACCTCAAGGCCATCATGGGCGATGCTTCTAGACGCGAGGCATCGGCAATGGGAACACCCCAGGATGTCAGTGGCAACGCGACACCAGCCGACGACGGATTGTCAACGAGTGGCAGCTCGACACCCGCAACGACCGACAACACTACCCAGGGCGTGAACCTGGCCCAGGCTTCGCGCAGCTTGTCAAAGTTGGTGCTGGAAAAGAGCCTGAAGCCTCCAGGAGCACCTGTATCAGCCCCGACCGCAACATATACGAACATTGAGTCGGCTCCCTCGCTTGCGCATTCCAAACACTACTGCGACGTGACCGGACTTCCTGCGCCGTACATCGATCCCAAGACTCGCTTGCGATACCACAACAAGGAGGTGTTTGGATTGATTAGGACTCTGCCACAGAGTACCGCGGAGCAATTCTTGGAAGCTCGTGGTGCCCACACGGTGCTGAAATGAAGACCGAACAGGGCTCTAATTGTTTGGAAGTTGGAAAGCCAACAGTTGTTTGAGGTCGCGAGAGGAAGGTGGAAGGCGGCCGCCGTTTACGAGTATTGGCCTTGTAAGATTATTCAAAACATACATCACGGGATACAAGCGATAATGAGGGAATGTCCGACCAACAAAGTCAAGCCCCAACTATGCACCCGATGCCTCTCGGCAAAGGGATGGCAATTGACGCTCCGGCTTAATCGTGATCTGGGACTTTGTTCTCTGCCTGGGTCAACAGGTTACCGAGAACGTATGGGGAAGACGTATCTCAGTTGCCAAAGTGATAGTATCACCTTGGCCGTTGCGGCAGGTACAGATTGGGTGAAAGCCGAGGCCTCTCCATCTGAAATGATTGAATTGAAGATGCCTTTTGTTTTGCAAGGCTGATTTTGATGTAGCAATGGGTTCTGGTATACGCCTTACCTTGTAATTAGATCTGTAAACAGATAATTCATCTGAGTACGATTGCAATTCGTGCGATCTTGGCACCGATTCTCGTCATGGGAGAGACATTGCTTTGTGATCTTTGAGGGGCTTGTTGAGGGAAAAGTGAAGAAAACGAAAGCTCAAAATCGCAGAAGCAGCTTTTGCTCACATCCAAACCCGCTAGTCCCAATGTGGTGCTCAAGCCACATGCATCCACTGGATCAGCCACGGTGTTAGCCACAATTCAAGGGAACATGATGCTTGATATTTGAGTACCAATCTGTAGACATTGGACCCAGACGTCCAAGAACGGGAAAACATGGCGGACAAGGAACATGAAGTGGCCTACGTCCTCTTTGACAGCTCGTGCAGGTCCTTCAAAAACATGAGCGGTACTTGCTCGCGTGATAAGCAAGACAGACAATGGCTGTGAAATTTCATTGCATGCCGCAGCTCGCTTCTGCCCACCGTGGCCCCAAAGTGGCCAATGGACACACGCCCAGTCTCAGGGCATCTGCAGCACCATTTAGCTGGCTCGACTAGAGGGCTGTCAATCCCAACAAGCAGCCCCCCCCCCTTTCAAAAAGGCACCGGCAGTGTTAGGGACGAGACATGGCAGGGTAGCCTGGTGGGAAAGGTGTGCAGGTAACTAATTACAGCACAGGGCCAAACAAAAAAGTGCAACGTATTCGTAACCTGCCAAAAGTGATTGATTGTCTAGAGTACCAAAGCAGCGCTCATCTCTTTCTGTCTCCCCCCCCCTTGCAACAAAAAAAACATACACTATTCTAATCAACTTGTTCCCGCACCTTTCTCTGTAACCACGTGTGACTTGGACCCCCGACCCCCGAAAAAACGAAACAACGTAACCTTGTCCATCGCCAAGCGCAATCTCTCTCCCTCCCGCAAACACACCTCGATATCCGTCACCTTACCCGCCGCCGGCTCTCCCCCGTTCCAAGCCACCAATTCCCTGCCAGCGAACCCGAATACTTGTAGCCAAGATGTCTATGTGGCTTTCCGATACACAAAGTGCGTCCGTCTCTTGTGGCTTCCCCCCCCTCTCTTCTTGCGCGCCCACATCCGTAGTTGTTGGAGCTCATGGGACGCTGTGCGCACTGCTGCTGCGGTGCGGGCAGTGGCGCCGGAGCACATTGGAATACTCAGAGTAAAGAATGCGAATGCTAACCATGTCGTGCCTGTAGAGATTGGAGTTGTCTTCTGCTCTGGCGGTAGGTATGCGCCCGTTCCGGGAGCTTTGGCGCATTGTGCTCTGGATGAGGGGGGCTGATCATTTTGGCTTGTTTTCAGGAGGCTTCTTCCTAATCGGAGGTGTCATGCTGTTCTTTGATCGTGCCATGTAAGTGGGAGCCGCTCAGCCTTGATCTATTGCCGCATGATTAAATCTGGTGCTTTGCTAACGATGCTGGGGCCTTGCAGGCTTGCCATGGGAAATGTACGATGCCACCCTCCGCGATAACCCCTATCGATCGATCGAGATTCGACGGCTGACATGAATACACAAACAGATCCTCTTTCTTATCGGATTGACTATAATAATCGGACCCCAGAAGACGCTGCTCTTCTTTGCACGCAAACAGAAAGCCAAAGGCACGGGGGCATTCTTTCTAGGCCTCATCCTCATTCTCATGAAATGGACGTTTATTGGCTTCCTAGTTGAAGCATACGGCATCGTCATCTTGTTTGGAGACTTTTTGGGCACCATTGCGGGCTTCGCGCGCGGCATCCCGGTTGTTGGACCTTACATTGGTATGGCCGTTGATCGGGTAGGCCTGGGTCGCAGGAACGCCGAGCTCCCCGTTTAAATCAAAAGACTTGATCCTTTGGAGACGGTGGTGACGGGATGCCCCCTTATTGGATGCAACGTGCCCATGCCTGGGAACTCGAACTCAACACATGTATGAAACTACTGGAGTACTTTTCGCCTCGTCTTAATGTGGTGTGGAGTTGGGGAGGAATAGATTGGGTTGGAATTACGGTATTGGCGTTATCTGAATCTGAATCAATTTCCTGACGAAGTCGTTTATTTATCCTATCACTCAATATTATGATTGATCAAAACTTGTATGCTGTTAGCTGAGGATATAGCCTTGTTCCAAGTTGATCAAACAAAAAAATGTTTCACATGATAACGGTCAGATGGATCGGTTGGTTGGGGAGACATTTTGTATTGACATCCTGCAGGTCGTGTCAAAGTTGAGACGCGCTTGAACGATATACGGCCAAACAGAAGATTTCATCTCATCTCGACAATACTCCAACTGAGCACCCCGAACAATCTAAAGGGAAAAGAAAGACCACTTCCTTTCAACATGCTGATTTCGCTAATCCTAGGCCGAATCGATAGCCCGTGTCCAGACCGGACCCGCAATATTTCACAGTCCATCGTTGAACATATTTCATGTTCATAGCAAGCTCATTAATCCAAGCCTAGTATCCCGAGTCGGTGAGATACTTGGCGAGGCTAGCGACAGTAGAGCTAGTGTTGCCAGCAACCTGGGTCTCACCGTGGTGACCGACGACAATGGCCTTGGCGGACTTGGCTATGCACACACCGAGTCTGCCCTTTCGAGCGTAGATGCTGCCCTCCTCTGCCCTGGCCATGACGTATCGCTCCCCGCCGATGTAGAGGCCGTCAGCGAAGGCTTTGTCCTTGGCAGCCTTATCATCTTGAACAATGGCGGAAATGGCCTTCATCTCTTCGGGCTTGATCTGGTTCGATTTGAGCGCGGTCAGCTTGTGAACAATGAAAGACGTAAAGTTGGCTAGTGAAGGGCGAAGGGGTCACAAGATACCTGGAGATCGGGGGAAGTGGCCCAGGCACTATCGCCGGCGAGACTGAGGATGGCACCCTTGTCGACGTGCCCGGAGCCGACGAGACTGTCAGGAAACGAGACATTAGCAATCTGGTCTCACAGAAGACCCTCATAGGCGTTGAAGCTCGCAGAGCGGGCATGATTTACCTCGAATCGATGTAAGCTGTTAGAAGAAAAATCCATAGTTAGCTGGCTGGTCGCTATTGTTACGGAGAGGTGTTTGATGAGGTGCGAGGTGGGGTTTGTTGACAAAAGTGTGAGGGGAGGGGGATGGTGTCGGCAAGGAGGGTGGAGGGACAGGAGCTGCGCGGCACAGCGCGGAGCTCGGATGGGGAGAGGACGGACTGACCTTGCCACGACATGGTGAAGGGAGCGAAGATGCGCAAGTGAGGATGAGAAGGAGGTGCAAAAGGAGCGATGAAGACTTTGGGAGGAGGGCGGGTGAGAGGATGTTGTGAGTAAGTGTTCTTGTCAAGTTGCCCCTCCGTCTTCCGCCGCTCAGGTATTGAGCTTTGGGCCAATGCCACCAGCTCATTGGCACCCACCCCGCAGAGGGGTAGTGGGTACATGAGCATTCCCGCCAGTTTGTCATTGGCATCGGTACCAGCGACTTTTGCGACCCCCCCTAAGCAGGGCTGGTGTCAGGTTTCGGCGTCGCGTGTGTCATGTCACGCATTCTTCTGCCGTGTTCCATCGCCCTAAAAAAAACTGGCGTTGTTGGGCAGGCTCTGTTTTTGTTGTATTCTCAAAGCGCAAATAGAGCAGCATCTGCTCTTCACAATCAATCACTTTCTAAATCCCGCTGAACATTGCCGAGGAACTGGTGGATTGAGGCATGCCGAGTTTAAATTCAAGGCCAGTTAGCCATGCCTGCCCGCCTTATTGTCTAGAACTTAACTCAGATCCGTTCGACCCTGCGTGGTTGGGTTGACCGCTTGACGAATAAGGGCCCTGCATAG
This sequence comes from Calonectria pseudoreteaudii, assembly GCA_001879505.1. Taxonomy (NCBI): domain Eukaryota; kingdom Fungi; phylum Ascomycota; class Sordariomycetes; order Hypocreales; family Nectriaceae; genus Calonectria; species Calonectria pseudoreteaudii. Next base: position 46,752 of record KV875243.1, on the reverse strand, counting down.
CTAGCTCCCTACAAGTATACATCAACCTGCACGATACCGTGGGTTTTTGGCTTTGCCAGCATTAAACCCGTTGGGAATTGTGCGTGGATTTGATACTGGCGGGACTGATCTTGGCTCCTTTGTCTCCATCCAACGTCACCGGACGACGTCACCAGGGCCAAAACGCTTTCTGCGTTTGGTGCCAGTCGACCAGGAAAACCCATTAACCCACCACCGAAAGTGACAGCTGGACACCACCAAGCGCAAACGGGAAGCTAGCCTTGAGAATGTGGTTCCGATTTAGGGACCGGCTCCTTGGTTTAGATTTTTGTCCTGACACGTGTGTTGCTTGTCAAGTTGGATTTTGTTCTATTTTATTCTATTTTATTCTTGCTGAAACATGGTTGTGGATATATCGTGAACAACCGTTCGTTTTAGCGCGACGATATACGTCACCAGTTGATCCGGACAGGTTGATTTGACAGCGGTAGGAATACATGCTGACGGAAACGCATAACACGGGTCATGATAACTGGCCATTATAGTGACCCCTGACTGCGAGCACTCCTTTCCAACATGCCATTGTTTGTTTCGGATCTAAGACAATACAAAAAACGTGACCGATGCGCACAATGGGCTCATCCAGTCTTAGCATAAGTATGGCAGTCGAGGATGGGGATTAGCTCAGCTCAGCTCATCGTCACGCTAATGTGTACGAGGTTCATGCTTTCCCGTTGATCTCCCGGATGCACAGCACGAAACCCGCGCAGTTTGCATCCCGATTATTAGCATAGCTTAGTATAGTCCATATGCATGGCGTATCACTCAATCTCGGAGAGATGCTCGCTCACGGCCTTGGTGCCTCTAAAAGGCCTGATGTGCGGCAGTGGCGTTTGACATCAACCCTTGCTCTAATACTTGGATAGCAGAAAGAGCGCGCCGATCGTGGCTAGTATAGCGAGCCTATTTCACGTCGAAAGGGCCCGGATTTGGACACACAGCGGCTTGCCCGTCTCGGAGCCTACGCATGCGACCGCGTGGTACGGTGTGTGTGTTTAACGTGCCTCTGAAATTTGACAATCTGAGACAGAGAAGCGCGGACCATGCCATGCACAGGGTGGCGACTTGAAACAATGACAAGGATAACGAGAGCCCTTGGCAGCCGGGATGAATAGTTATCAGCGAGGATAACAAGGTCGAGGATGCGAAGCTTTCTCGTTCGGGAAGTTAGGTTAATTATTCTTTGTCTTCACTTTGATCGAGTCGAAATGCATAACGCGCGAATGGGCGTAATTTTTTCTGCACCAACAGCCCCATTCTCGGCATCGGCATCGGCGGATATTGGCCATTGACATGGCATCTGCAGTCGAGATGAGGAATATGTCCACGCTGATGGGTCGGTCGGCTACATCGGTAATCTCAGCAGCCGTTGGCGGCCATGACGATGATGACCTACGGTTATCGTCGCACGCTAGAGCGCCACATGAGATTCTGGAAGAACAAGCGACCTGTCTGATTGTGATGTGCCGCGCTTGACTTCTGGCGACAGATGCTTGGACGTGCTTCAGTTCTCGCTCAGCTGCCCCTTCTGTGCCTGTCTGCGACCGGCTGGCTGGAGCAAGCAAAATCAAGGGCTGTTACGTGCTCGGCCATCGACCCTACCGCAAATGAACGGTGCCAGCGGCACTGGCGATTGTGTTTTGCTGTGCGTCGTAGCGCTGTGATGCATTGCTGGACGAAGCGCACACTGCCGCGGCCCTGGATTGGTTGCGGTGGGTAGGAGGAGATTTGCATGGCGTTCCTCCAATTTAAAGCCAACGCTTCGTCGTCTGAGAGGACGCGCATGTGCATTCGTGCAGATAAAAATAACCCGGCAACAGCCTGCGCTTGTCCGAACTGGCTCAAGTGCAGCTCAGCTGGCTGCTTTCCAGAAGGCTTCCCGAGAGAATGGGTCGTTATGACCTGCTGAGACAAAAGAAAGCAGGTTGAGCAGAAAACCAGACGGATGAGGCCGCTAAACGTTTGGCCACATGCCAGGAACCAAGCCGTTTTTTGACATTCTTTGCGACACACCTGGAGATTGACGATGCGATTCGGCGTTACATTGAGACATGCAAGGGCCCCGGCACCGTCTGGGGGACTTTGGGGCAGGAGCCCAGCCGCGAATGCGAGAGTCTGGCAGCACACAACAACATGACCATGGGCAATCGGCTGCGGTCCGGCCGTCAGCGGCGCAGCAACTTGGATGCATGCCGGCATGCCACGCGCCTTGATGATGCTTCGCCTGTCTATACAGCCATAGGACACGGTATCTTCTTTGTCGTTTACGTGTATTAACCTCATCTCCGCAAGCCACACCCTCTGTCCAATCCGCTGCGCTTACTCTTCTTCGAGAAGATACCCCGGATAGGTTAATACACCTGGCCGACCAAACATGTCTTCATCGTGACCATGACCCTCAACGACTGTCGGCTACATGCCCATGTCCTGGAGACCATCTCCCGGGGCCCACGCCTGCCCCCGAGGACTCTGTTACAGGGGTTGCTCGAGGCCGGAACCTAGCAGTTGGCTGCGGATCCAGCTTGACCAAGAGTTGGCGCGGATCTAATGTCGACAGGAACTGTCCCATCAACCTCAAACACACTTGGCCCGTGAGCCCGACCACACCCCGGCGCCAGGCTTCGCAAAACAGATGAAAGCCCCTTTGCTCCCACCTGTCGTCGTGTGTTTTTGGAGAAAAGGATGTTGCTTTGGGTTTCCGGTTATTTCCTTCTTTTGATTCCTTTTTATTGCTTGCGAGGGTAGGCTGGTCTTTCATCCCGCTTCGTCCTCACTTTGCTTCGTTTTTATTCCGCCTACCTCCCGCATACGATTAATTACTTTAGGACTCCTTCACCCGACGCTTACAGTTATCCTTGCTCACATCACCACCCGTACACCCCGGCTCCCTGCGCTTTACGGCCCTATTTACCGCAATTAACTCTCTCACTCTGCCTTGTGTGTGCGTGTGTGTGTGTGTTAATAACTCGGGCTCCGGTGTCCCGGCTCTGACAGTAGGCTCATACCTGAAGGCGGGGGCGTGCCCTTGTGAGACGAAGGGGTTAAAGTCTCTTTCATCATCGGCCATTTCCAAGAGGGTCCCTGGTCCTGGTACCTTTTTTTCTTTCTCTTGTGGGTGAACCACAAGCCGTGTCAGACCCTGTCATTTAAGGGAAAAGTGCTTTAAACGACTTTATATCCAAGACAGAAGCCCCCGCGTTCCTGTCCACTCCTTGTTTACCGCCGACAAACTCCTGTTCCCCGCCTGAATCGAGGTGCCTTGCTTCATCATGCCTCGAAGGCCAAGAGCAGAAACCGTGACGGCCCCTGCTTTGTCAGGTCGACCTAGCACGAGTGGTGGATTAGCATCATCCAACCACCCGGAAAAACCAGACTTTAACAAGAGAGTGTCGAGGGATGACCTCGCTCTCATCTTGAAGCAATCGGATCGAAACAACGTTAGGGCGTATCATGTCCCGATACGCGGCCGACTGCCATCACCCGACCACAGCCTGCGAGGATCATCGCCACACCGGGGGATTATGATTCGCACTGCCACACCGGATTCTATGCCAGATAAGACCGAAACTGGAGTCATCGCCATTGGTATGGCACTTGGTAGTCCCTCACAAGGCCTCTCATCAGACAGCGCCCAGGCGGCCTGGACAGTACAGAGGGCCATGACCGCATCAGCAGAAGAGGAAGCCCAGCAGGGCCAGCAGAAGACCAAGAAATGGGGTCTATTCCGATCAAAATCCAAGCGGAACAAGCAGGCAGAGCAAAATTTAACACAGCGATCTCTTACCGACACAAATGCTTCGACATCAACTGTTCACACCAGAGGGCAACCCGCAGGCTCCTATTCGAGGAACGGATCTCAAAAGCATACACCCATCGTTCTCCGATCCCAGACGGATCCCTCATCCGAGAGGCTCGAACTGAGAGAAACCATACACGAGATGAAGCCACTCAAAGAAACCAAGCCGCCAAAAGAGAGCAAGTCAGGCGGCCTGGGGCGCAAAGTATCGCTACGGGCTCTTCGAGGAGATAGGTCGCGCAGAGCGGTAGAGAAGGAATTGCCTATCCCCGCGATGCCCTCTCCTCCTCCCCCCTCCCTTGTCCCCCAATCCACTCCACAGCTCGCAGGTCCGCTTTTGGATGTTGAAATTCCCAGCATCAAGATGGAGCGATACAGCGTCATGTTTGGCGGGGTCTTGGGGGGGCAGAGCTCTTCATCTCTCCTCACCCGACGACAGGCGACACTGGACCGACTCAAGACAGTTGGCGGCGACATCCCTGAAGAAGAAGAACTTACTCGCCCTCGTCGAGCCACTTCTCCTCAACCCGCTGCCTCACCTTCTTTCAACCTATTCCCGGCACCGCAAAGACACCAGCTAGCCGGCCAACGTTCCCCCAGACTGCGCTCCAACACTTCTCCTGCCATGCTGCCCTCTCCAGTACAGGCGAAATTCCAGCAGGAGGCCATGTCCAGCAAGGAGCGGCTCGGCTCAGAGACACTTCAGCCCAAAGTCTTCCAGCCTGCGCCACTGCGGATTGTTAAGAAGAACCCCACTGCTACATCGGAACCAAACTCGAAATCTCACAAGCAGTCCAAGCGCACGGCTGCAGCTCAGGCGGAAAACACCAACAAGCTGGAGAGCTTGAGACGGCAGACAACCAGAACGCCATCGCCCGCGCGAAGCCTCGACATCAGATCTAACCCTCCCAAACGACACCCTTCACCTTTTACCCCAGACACCTCTAGCCTGCTTCTCGATTCTGACGACGAAGACGAAGTTGATTCTCACATCACTGAGAAGCTCCGCCCCACGATCGAGGAACCTAAATGGCAAATGATTTCGCCTCCCGTATCCACGACTTCATCCAGCCCCGGCAGAAACCGCAAACCCAGCTTGACGTCAAGCGAGAAGATTGCCATGACCAAGACGAAGAAGCCTTCATATGATGAGGAGGCCCTGCGCGCCGCCGTGGAGATCTCCATCGCCCGTCAGATTAGCGTTTCACATCAGCAGCGCCAGATGCTCCACCCCCTGAAGAGCAACCCAAGCATCCGGCGCAAGAACGAGGGCGGTCCCCAGTACGCCATCGCCATCGAAAAGGACGAACGGCTGGCGGAGACCAAGACAGCCACCCCCCGACTAGTGCGCCCTGAGGAGATCAGCAAATGGGAGATGCACCGCAAGAGCTCGCGGGTTATCCTTGAGGGAGAACCACACGCATGAACATTGTTTTTCTCTTCTTCATTGAAAGCGCCGGGCAGCGATTTTCTCTTCTCTTTGCAGACAATCTTCATCTTGACACCTTTTACTTTACTTTGTTCAGACTTTGAGGCACAAACGAACATGTACAAACCCCCCACCTCACTGGCTGAGGCTTCTGTGAAGCATTCGAGAACGGCGGAAAATGCCTATTCTCTTTTTATATTCCCAACCCCACACCCCCGATTGTTCGCTTCTTCTTGTTCTTTTTTTTCTCTGTCAAATTTCCCCCATGTTGTTTTATATATACCAAACATTTTGAACCAAGCAGGCAGGGAATCTTTGACTTAACGGAATGGGATATCATGAATTCTCATATAGCACGGCGCAGAGGGGTAGCGGCATCCAAAAGAACGGAGACGTGCACAACAACCTAGGAGTACTGGAGGAAAGGTCAATGGTTCACCCTCAGAGGGAATTTTGTATTTTTTCTTTTTCTTTTTCCTTCTTCACGTGCAGCATCATCATCATGATCATACCAATCATCGATTTGGAATAGAAGAGATAGCGCCATCATTAAGTGATTCTTTGATCCCAGCAAACATCTCCCCTCTCGTCTCTGTACGTCATGTGAATAGGCTCTGTTTCCCCGTCCCCGTTGTCCTTGTTCCCCCTCCCCCCCACAGTCTAGGTAGATTTAAACTTCAGTAACGACACCCGCCTGCAAAATGAATGGTTGGACAACAACGATGGAATTATCTGCGCCGCCACGAAAATAACCAATCTCATGAACCGACATCCCGTATATGCTGAAACGAAGCAACGTCCCGACGCCGAATGAAATGTCCCTGTTACATCAAAACACAGCACGAGTTCTGCTTCTTGGCTTGTTCTGCGGGGCGGAAGACAGGTTAGTCGATGACCTATCTCCACTGTGTTTCGGCGAGGGCTAGGCGAGGGGGAAAACAGGGGCACTCACGATAGAACATCTTGCTCTGAGAGCTCAGGCCGTCACTCTTGGCCACCAGATCGTCGATCTTCTCACCACGCTGTAGCACGCTCTCGATGGTCTTGTGGAGGACAATCTTGGTCTCGTCAAGCTCCTTCTGGATCTTGAGGATGCTGTCGGCCTGCTGGGGGTCCTGGTACTTGGTGAGGTACTCCTTGAGCTCAGGCACGAGGATGGTGGGGGTGCCGGTGGCCCACGAGGAGCGAGGGTGGTTGGCGAGGAAGTCGTCAACGACTTTGCTGAGGAGCTGATGGGCAACGAGAGCCGGGTACTGGTGGTCGGAGATGAGGATACCGCAGATGCCCTCAGTGCGGCCGTAGGCGTGGAAGGTGTAGTCTGAGAGGGTTGGCTGTGAGTTCATGGGGCTTAGAAGAATCGCGGGGTGGGAAAAGATAGAGATTTACCTTGCTCCTCAACGTCCTGTCGCTGTCCGGGACGAGTTCGTTCGGCGACGGTCTTCGCGAAGAGCGTCATGAACTCTCCATAGCTGCGAAGGGTTAGCGAGAGTGGTCAGGCGACGGGGGGCGACGAGCGACCAACTTGGCGCGGGTGAATCGCGAGTAGGCGCTGAGTTCCTTCTCAGCGGCGATCTCATGGGCGGGCTTGGCCTCGTTGCGAACGATCTGGATTGCGCGGGAGAGTCTTTAGCTCATCTGACATTTGGCGGTCGGTGAGGGGCAAATTGGATAGGGATGGAGGAGCATACACCAATGTAATGCAACTTCATGGTGACGGCGGGCGGCTGGCAGCGACTGCTGAGATGGCTTGGATAGGGTCGTCCGGTGTGGTATTCGACGAGGGCGAGAGGCGAGAGGGGCAGATTGAAGGAGGTCAAGATCAGAATGCTGGGAATCAAGACTCGGAGTGAGATGCCCCCCGAGTGCCCGTCGTTAAAGCAGGCCGTCGTCACATGTGCCGCTATGACGGGGGTGACTGAACCTGGCTGGCATTAAATTAGGCGCCTAAATTTCCCTGCCCGTTACTGGAGGGGTCGCCGTCACCACGTCGTGCCAGTGACAGTCAGCCTAGCCTAGCGAGCCCCAGGCCTTGTGTGGCGGCGGTTCTACGCCTCTCAGGGCTGCTAAAACCGGGACCACCTGTGTGGTCCTGTGGCGGGGCTGATGGTGGGGTCGGGTGCAGCGGTGTATGACTCTGGCCGGAGTTATGCATCAACCACTATGAGTCGTCTTTGATACAACGCAACCGAGCTGGGGTGATAAACAGGCCCGCTGCTCTCAAAAAGCCGCGGCTCATCTCCTAAATCTGGAAACAATCAAGGAAACGGACAATCACAATCACTTTGTTGCACCACCAACCAAATCCACCATGGCTTCTAGTCAACTGAGCGCTGCCGAGGCGCAGTGGAGGGAGCAGTTTGCTGCTATGCGAGCCGCCATTGCCGACCTCAAAATTCCCCAAGATTCGACCATCGAGAGCGACCTTGAAGATGAAGATTTTGAGGGCTACTCATCTGGAAATAGTGGGCAAGATGTCTGGGACTTTATTTCGGACGATGACCAAGACGAGTTCAGTAGCGATTTTGCCGAAGCTGATGGGTTTGGCGCTGAGTGGTTTGCCATGCGATGCTCTAGCATTGCAGCCAAGAATGGACTATCTACTGATGTGTTTGAAACTCAAATTATGAGTGTCCTCAGTTCTGGTCAATCCGAGGATGAGCTGCAGGCCCATCTTACCGACCTGGTTGGTTTTGATGACCTCGATTTCATTATCGAAGTCCTAGGCCACAAGAATGAAATCGTAGCTGCTGTAACTGTTCAAAGCCAGCAGAGCAAGCAGCCCTCTTCCGGACCTCGTCTGTTGAACAAGGCTGAGCGAGAGGCAGCTCTCCGTCGTCAGGATCTGGAGCACAAAACCGCTACCCTCGCTGCAGCTTCTGCTAAGGAACCACAGTATCCTCACGTCTACAAATCTTATCATGCTGGCAACACTTTGAGCCATTCCGGTAAAAAGTATGGGCTTCCGGCAAATAGTACGCATGAGTTTTTCGACAAGTACGAGGAATATACCATTCCTGCAGGTTCAAAGGGGACACTTGGGCCAGGCCAGAAACTCGTCGATATTTCATCACTGAATGGATTGTGCCGGAGGACTTTCGTTGGATACAAGGCCCTGAATCGCATGCAGAGCCTGGTATACCCTGTTGCACACAAAACTAGTGAAAACATGCTCATTTGCGCCCCCACTGGTGCGGTAAGTAATCCGCACCGCTTAACTATACCCAGCACTGACTTTCTTAGGGTAAAACTGATGCTGCAATGCTTACCATTCTTCAAACAATTGCCCAAAATGTGACGCCTAATCCTTTCGAGGATAACGATGCAACTGAGTTCGAGGTCGATGATGATTTCAAGATTGTCTATGTTGCTCCCATGAAGGCTCTTGCCGCTGAAGTTACTGAGAAGCTGGGGAAGCGTCTCGCTTGGCTTGGAATTAAGTGCCGAGAGTATACCGGAGATATGCAGCTCACCAAGTCCGAAATCGTCCAGACCCAGATCATTGTCACTACCCCTGAAAAGTGGGATGTTGTGACGCGAAAGGGAACCGGAGACACTGAACTTGTTCAAAAGGTCCGCCTTCTCATCATTGACGAGGTCCACATGCTTCATGATGAACGAGGTGCTGTCCTCGAGTCTCTGGTAGCTCGAACAGAAAGACAAGTTGAGAGCACCCAGTCGATGATTCGTATTGTTGGTCTTAGTGCAACATTGCCCAATTACGTTGATGTTGCCGAATTTCTCAAAGTCAACAAGTATGCTGGCCTTTTCTACTTTGACGCGTCTTTCCGCCCCGTTCCTCTGGAACAGCACTTCATTGGAGTCAAGGGGAAAGCGGGTTCCAAGCAATCCAAGGAAAACCTCGACAACGTTGCTTTTGACAAGGTCAAGCAGATGTTGGAACGCGATCACCAAGTCATGGTATTTGTGCATTCGCGACGAGATACAATGTTGACCGCTCGAATGCTTCACCAAAAGGCCATGGACGACGGTTGCCTAGACCTATTTGACCCGTCATACCATCCGAAATACGACCAAGCCTGTCGAGATATCAAAACCTCTAGATCTAAAGATATCCGCGAATTACTAAACAAGGGTATCGGAATACACCATGCAGGTATGGCGAGATCTGACAGAAATCTGATGGAAAGATTGTTTGGCGATGGTGTTCTCAAAGTTTTGTGCTGTACCGCTACTTTGGCTTGGGGTGTCAACTTGCCTGCCGCGGCAGTCGTCATCAAAGGAACTCAGGTATACAGCGCTCAGGATGGTAAATTTGTGGACTTGGGAATCTTGGATGTGCTTCAGATTTTCGGTCGTGCTGGTCGACCTCAGTTTGAAGACACCGGTATCGGCATGATCTGTACGACTCATGACAGGCTTGCCCATTACCTGACCGCGGTAACCGAGCAGCAACCTATCGAGTCCAAGTTTTCGACGAAGCTGGTCGATAACCTCAATGCAGAAATCGCACTGGGAACTGTCACCTCTATCCCGGATGCCGTACAGTGGATTGGGTATTCTTACTTGTTCGTTCGAATGCAGCGAAGCCCAATGACCTACGGGATTGAGTGGTCTGAGATCCGAGATGACCCAACTCTGGTACAAAGACGTCGCACTTTGGCCATCCAAGCCGCCAGGACTCTGCAAAGATGCCAGATGATTATTTTTAACGAAACTACCGAAGAGCTGCGTAGTAAAGACATTGGCCGCATTGCAAGTCAATACTACATCCTTCATACCAGTATCCAGGTGTTCAACACCATGATGAAGCCTCAAGCAACTGAGGCCGATATCCTGAAGATGATTAGTATGAGTGGAGAATTCGACAATATCCAATCACGGGATAGTGAAGAGAAGGAATTGACCCATCTACGAAAGGACATTGTTCCCTGCGACGTGGATGGGGGTATTGACACCCCGCAAGCCAAAACCAACATTTTGCTTCAGTCTTACATCTCTAGAGAGCAGCCGGAAGATTTCGCTTTGTCAAATGATATGAACTATGTGGCACAGCAGTCTGGAAGGATTTGTCGAGCATTGTTCATGCTTGCTCTGAACAGACGATGGGGACACCAATGCTTGGTACTGCTCACTCTGGCCAAGTCGATTGAGAAGCGCATCTGGCCATTCCAGCATCCCCTGCATCAGTTTGATCTAACAAGACTGGTGCTCAGACAGCTTGATAGCAAGGAAAACTTGACCATTGAGGCGATGAAAGAAATGGAACCTGCGGAGATTGGAGCGTTGGTTCACAACCACAGCGCTGGCAAGAATATTGCCAGAATCCTCAACAACTTCCCCACCGTACATGTCGAGGCGGAAATTGCCCCGCTGAATAGAGATGTGCTGCGTATCAAGCTTTTTGTTATCCCTGACTTCAAGTGGCATGATCAGATCCATGGGACCTCAGAGTCGTTTTACATCTGGGTGGAGAACTCAGAGACATCTCAGATTTACCATCATGAATATTTTATCCTTAACAGGAGAAAGCTGCACGATGATCACGAGCTCAACTTCACGATCCCCCTCTCAGACCCTCTGCCTAAACAAATCTATGTTAGGTGTGTTTCCGACAGGTGGCTTGGTGCTGAGACGGTGACGCCAGTTTCCTTTCAGCACCTCATCCGACCTGACACCGAGAGCGTGTACACGGAGCTGCTCAATCTCCAACCACTCCCTATCACCGCTTTGAAGAATCCCGCTCTGGAGGAACTCTATGCGAAGCGATTCCAATTCTTCAACCCCATGCAAACCCAAATCTTCCACACGCTCTACCACACACCTGCCAATGTTCTCTTGGGGTCTCCCACTGGAAGTGGCAAAACCGTGGCCGCAGAGCTTGCCATGTGGTGGGCATTCCGTGACCGTCCTGGTTCAAAGGTGGTCTACATTGCACCCATGAAGGCACTTGTTCGTGAAAGAGTCAAGGATTGGGGTGTGCGACTGGCACGACCTCTGGGTCTCAAGCTCGTAGAGTTGACTGGTGACAATACTCCTGATACTCGAACGATCCAAGACGCTGACATTATCATCACTACTCCCGAAAAGTGGGATGGTATTTCTCGATCTTGGCAGACCAGAGGATATGTGCGAAAAGTCAGCTTGGTTATTATTGATGAGATCCACCTTCTTGCAGGAGACCGTGGTCCTATTCTTGAAATCATCGTTTCGCGTAAGTACAAACTGCTCGATTCAACTCACGCTCGCTAATGTGCTTAGGTATGAACTACATTGCCTCTTCGACCAAAAACCCCGTCCGTCTGCTGGGTATGTCAACTGCCTGCGCAAACGCCACGGATCTCGGTAATTGGCTCGGCGTGAAGGAAGGTCTCTTCAACTTTAGACATTCTGTCCGTCCGGTCCCCTTGGAGCTTTATATTGATGGTTTCCCTGAAATTCGAGGATTCTGCCCACTGATGCAGGCTATGAACCGACCAACTTTCTTGGCCGTCAAGAACCACAGCCCTGAGAAACCCGTCATTGTCTTTGTTCCATCTCGACGACAGACTCGTCTTACCGCTAAGGATCTCATCAACTTTTGTGGCATGGAGGATAATCCTCGTCGGTTCCTGCACATGGACGAAGACGATCTCCAGCTCAACCTTGCTAGAGTCAAGGACGATGCGCTCAAAGAAGCTATCAACTTTGGAATCGGCCTGCACCACGCAGGTCTTGTCGAATCTGACCGCCAGCTCGCCGAAGAGTTGTTCCTCAACAACAAGATCCAGATCCTCATCGCCACTAGCACCCTTGCCTGGGGTGTCAACTTGCCAGCGCACTTGGTCGTTGTCAAGGGAACTCAGTTCTTCGACGCCAAGATTGAAGGCTACAAGGACATGGACTTGACAGACGTTTTGCAGATGCTCGGCCGAGCGGGACGTCCACAGTTCGACAACTCGGGAGTCGCCCGTATCTTTACCCAGGACGCGAAGAAGGACTTTTACAAGCACTTCCTTCACACTGGGTTCCCCGTCGAATCTTCGCTTCACACCGTCCTGGACAACCATCTTTGCGCCGAAGTCTCGGCCGAGACCATTCTCACAAAGCAAGATGCCCTCGACTACCTCACCTGGACCTTCTTCTTTAGGAGATTGCACAAAAACCCGTCGTACTACGGGCTCCAGATCTCGGCTGAGGAGCACAACAGCATCGTGGCGCAGGAACTCGCCAACGATTTCATGGTTGAAATGGTCAACAAGTCCCTAAACGAGCTTGCCGAATCCAAGTGCGTCGAGGTTTTCCCCAACGGCGACGTGGACTCGACGCCCCTGGGTAAGATCATGAGCTACTACTATCTCTCCCACAAGACCATCCGGCACCTTGTCCGCCACGCCAAGGCCAACGCTAAGTTTGTCGACGTGCTCTCATGGATGTCCCGAGCAACCGAGTACGACGAGCTCCCCGTGCGCCACAACGAAGACCTCGTCAACGCGACGCTGTCGGACAATTTGCCGTTCCCAGGCCACACGTTTGGCCTGCCCATGTGGGATCCTCACGTCAAGGCCTTCCTGCTGCTCCAGGCGCATATGTCCCGCATTGACCTCCCAATCACAGACTACGTGGGCGACCAGACCAGCGTGCTGGACCAGGCCATCCGTATCATCCAGGCGTCCATCGACATCCTCACAGAGCTGAACCACCTCTCCAGCGCTCTCCAGATGATTGCCCTGCTCCAGTGCATCAAGTGTGCTCGCTGGCCAACCGATCCTCCGGTGTCCATCCTGCCCAGCATCGAAACAGACGTTCAAGACAAGACGACACTTGCTCAGGTCGCTGCCTTGGACAAGACCCGTGCCGGCCAGCTCGCCAAGAAACTGGGCGTTCCTGTCAGCCAGGTGGGACGTTTCACCCGGGCTGCGTCCGTCCTGCCCAACCTGGCCATCTCAGTCGACAACGTCACTGCGCTCTCCCTCACCATCAACCTCAAGCGTCTCAACCCGCTCGTCGAGCGCGATGCCCGCATCTACGCGCCCAAGTTCCCCAAACCTCAGAGCGAGAATTGGTTTGTCATTGTGGCCAACGTTGCCACGGACGAGGTCATTGCTGTCAAGCGTGTGGGTTGGTCCGCCGTGCCCGGACGCAAGCTAGAAGCCGGGGTACGTCCGTCAGCCAAAACGGTCATCAAGCTGCCCCCTGTCGAGCCAGGACAGGCCCGCAAGCTGGACGTGTTAGTCGTTAGCGACGGCTACATAGGGCTTGAGCACAGGGTTCTGGGCGTGGACATTCCAGCACCACCAATTGTTGACGATGATGTTCAATCTAAAAAGGCAGCTGCCCTTGAATCAAATTGAGTATAGTCTATGAACAAGCTGCCGGTAAGGCACTCTCTGCAGGGCACCTCGCTCAGAGTTTCGAGCCTCTCAGATATCTTGGACAGCCATGGAGCGAGGTTATAAAAACAAGGCCAGGAAAAAGTGATTGTGCAGAGATTAGAAGAAAAGCGAGCAGTAAAACCAATGAGCAGAGCATAAAATAAAATGGAAACCATCTCGTGAGAGAAACCCAATCGCACCGAAAACCGTATTGTATCCATTGAGAAATGCCAAGATGCAGGACCGTCTCCCTTCGTGGCCAATATCCTGAATCAAACTCCTAGTGACATAGGGAATCCTGATGAGTCGTGAGAAGAAGAAAAAAAGGTAGAAAAGAGGAAAAGAGAAAAACCAGTAAAAGAGCAAATGCCACGCACTCCAAGCGATGAAGAATCAAAAGAAATCCCGAACCGTACGTGGGTGAACGTCCAAAAAACGCAAGTCAGTCAAAAAAAAAAATCGAAAACCAAAACCAAAAGACAAACCACCCGGGTATCACACATATCAACACGCACGTTCCCCCGCCGTCTCCATTCTCTAGACATGTGCCATGTCTCCTCTGTGTAGTTGTAAATCCGTCGCCCAGACTCAAGCACCTGCCATTGTTGGTCTAGACATCTGGCGCATCGCGCCAAGTCTGTTCAGCAACATCTGCGGCGCTCCTTTGGTTGCCCATCCTGCTGCGCCAGCTCCTGGCCGCTCGCTCGGTCAATGGTAATGGCGGGTGAGAAGCCTGGAGAAAAGAGCCAACTGCGACGATCCCGGCCGACTCGGAAACTGCCTCGAGGACCCGAGCCATCAAAATAACCACCATCCATACCAGACTCATAGCCCGGGGTGCCAGGAATGGCAGTTGCTGTCAGGAGAGCCTGCTGCATTTTACGGTTCTGCTCGACGAGCTTGCGGGTCACCACGCGAAAGACCTCCTCGACACCCTCTCCGTTCTCAGCACTAATCTCGTGGCAGGCATCCCAGCCCACCTCTTGGGCCCAAAAACCAGAGCTGCGCTTGGAGCTCGGGCTGCGGGGTTCAACGGCAGGTGTGGCGGCGGAATTTGGCGTGCCGGCCATGGGGATGGGCATGTTGAAGGGGGTAGCTGTGGGAGGCGGCGTGCCACCCAGGCCAGGAGCGAGGTTCTCCGCGACGTAAGCGATGCAGCGTTCGAAGGGCACCTGGCGAGCGGAAGGGTCGCGGGCAACAATGTCGGCCTTGGTGCCGACTATGTGGAGGACAACGTCCTGGGGCAGATTGCGGCGGAGCTCAGTGAGCCACACGCCCATGTCAGCAAATGACTGAGCGTCTGTGATGCTGTAGCATAGGATGCAGGCGTTGGCGCCTCGATAGTAGAGGCGCGAAATGGAACGGAAGCGTTCTTGGCCAGCTGCATTCCCGAGTCATTAGCGGACTGTACGGACTGTTTGAGAGAGAGGGCTTGTGCGCGCGCTGAGACGCGGG
>KV875243.1:18773-31648 GCA_001879505.1 Calonectria pseudoreteaudii | reverse complement strand
GGGGGCATTAGTTAACGAACCTGTATCCCAGATCTGAAGGCGAACGACGGTGTCCGAGTCCGAGTCGACGACTCGCTTCGTGAGAAAGCTGGCTCCGACAGTAGAAGTGATCTGGGCCGGGTTGAAGGCGCCTTTGCAGTATCGCATCACAAGCGACGTCTTTCCGACGCCCTGTGCGCCGAGGACGACAATCTTGGCCTCGAGAGAAGACATGATGGGCGGCGATGCGCAGCGCTGCGCCTCGACGTCGCGCGCGGGTCAAGGGAAGAGCAGCAGGAGCAGCAACGCCGACGAGGACCGGACGATAAGGTAGGCGATGAGAGGAGCACGGCGAATGGGGTCAAAAAGGAACCGAAGGACTAAAAAGAGAAGCAAAAGAAAAGAAGAAAGGAAACAAAACGAAAAGGAGGGTCACCGTCGAGGCGGGAAGGATGCCCGGCAGCGTTTTAGGGTGCGCGAGACTTCCGAGTTGGGATGGGGATGATGGATAGAGTCAGGCGGAGGGAAGAAGGCGGAGGGGCCACCCGGACCAGGTTATTTTTCTTGTCCGTTTTTATTTTTTTATTTTTTATTTTTTGCCTTTACTTTCTTTTCTTTTTCTAGCCCTTGGTTGCTTGATTGTGTGCTGCTCTTCTTGGTGCTGTGCAGCTGCAGCGGTCAACAAGACCGAATTCGGCTTCAGTCTCCAAGGCAGCGTCGATATCCAAGCGGCGTGTTGTGTGTGGTGGACTTGAGGGTTATCGCATCCACATGGCTCGGGGGCACGGAGGGGTGCGGCAAGCAACGGCCGCGTGGGTTGGGCAGCAAACGGAGGGGGTTGAAAGAGCTGCGACGAGATGCTACAGACGGCGACGCATTGCCATGGCAAATTGGATCCCTTGAGGAAAGATGTGCCAGCAGCGGCGATCCTTTGGGCATGCACCAGGGCTGGTGGGGGGAGAAGGAAAATGACGAGACTCGCGGGAAGATAGAAAGTGAGCGAGAGGCGTAGTTTGTTGTTGTTGGTTGTCGCGGTGCTGCTGGGGTCTTTTTTTTTCTGGAGGCGGCGGAATTCGAACCCTGCAGGTGACAATGAGAGCCTGCAATACAGGGTGCAATAGCAGCAGGATTATAGGAGGGACGGAGCCGCAGTGGCGAATGGCGGGCAGCTGTGTCCGAATAGAAGCAAGCGGGAGAGCGACAACTAACCAACAGCTCGGGGAAAGAAGAAGCCAGTCGGCAGCCCACCGCAATGCATCGCGGTACAGCAAAGTAAAGAATGGCAGCACTAGTACAGCATAGGAAGTTTACCTGGGTGAGACTTACAATCCACAAGACAAAGTACTGGAAAGTGGGAGGGAACACCGGGGGGGGAACGCTGGGGGAACACTGGGGGAACACTTTCACGTGGCGGGTGTGCATGCAAGGCGTGCATCCCATGTGCTAGGCTGCCCCTCCTTCTGGTGGGCTCCCCCATAGGCCCGCCACTACCAGGCCCTTGGAGGCTCCCGCGAAAGCGCACAGCGACGTCATTGTCCCCCAGATTAGGGCGGGGGGGTTGTGATCTCGTGGTCTCGGCGGCTGCTCCTCCGCCACCAGCAAGACACGGCCGAACGATTCGATAGGAGAGACCGGGGGGATGAACGCAAATCACACCGCTCCGTCACATTCGCATTGCAGGGCAGAAGAGGGACAAAAAAAGAACAGAAGGAAAATATTCCAGAACCGGCTGCCCGAGAGAGGAGTCACCGGCCTGTGGGGGGGTCTTCGGCCGAACCAGACGTTCGAGATGCGATGCATCAAAGTCCGTCCACGTAGCAGTAGGAAAATAGGCTTTGATATCACGGCTGCGCCGACATCAGTTGGCCAACGAAAACCAAAAAAGCAATCCCCAATGCATCATGCAGCTGCATCTGCATTTGCGCCTGCTTTGTCCATTAACGGCCACGAGCAAAAGAGGAAAAGGAAGAAAAAGAAATAAGGAAAGCATGCGTGCGTGTACATACATACATACATGTAAGCCACGGTGGTGGCCGAGATTTGGGTCGCGCACGCAGCAATGCAACGATCCGTTCCTCTTTGGTCCTTGGGCCGTGCTCGATACGCGGTCCGGGGCTGACGTACATGCAAACGGACATGCCCATAATCTTCTGCCCCTTGTACCAAACCGATAGGGCCTTGCGTCTTCCCTGCATCGCCGCCAAAAAGCAGTATTATCCAGTCACGGCCCCGTACTACCATGTTCCGCCCGCAACCTTGGATGTCCTCCTGGATGCAACTTTGGACTGCTCGGTACTCGGCTGGAGGACATGGGCTCTACCTGAGCCCTACCTGCCTATAAGCAAGTACTAACAAACCCTTGGCGATCGCCAACCACGTCTACGCCAGTGCGGCCCGCCCTGCTGTACATGCGAACACAAACCCAAGTCTCCCTTAGCCTGCCGATGCAGACATGCGCCATGATTGCGTGGAGTCAGAGAGACAATATCTCTCGATGCACATATGTATGTTTGTATGTGCCATATATGCACGTGTGTGTGTATGTGTGTATGTACGTGTGTATGTATGTATATATAGGTATGTGCGTGCATGTATGTATGGTGCGCTGCCATTCCCCAGAGATAGCACTCGGCATGTCTATCATATCACGGCACAAGCTGAGAGACGGGCGCGCTGCTATGAGACAATTACTGTACGACCGTCATCGCCGATGCAGATGTTCCAGACACCATCACCGGACAGGGCTTATGTGGGCCACGGGGCCCAAGAATCACCAAACATGAAGGATTTCCTATTACGGACGCCGTCCACTTGGTCCTCTTTCCCAGTTGCCTTTTCTGGAGACATAATCCCAGCCGTTCATGAAAGAATTGCCCAGTAACGAACGACGAAATGAATCATGTTTCAGCTCGCCGCCCTTTCTTGTCCCCCCCCCCTCTGCCCACTGCGCTCGCCGTCCCGGCAATCCATAGCAGGGTCATCCCCATCTCATCGGATACCTATCAACTACCCACCATTTCCGACACACGCTAGCCCAACCAAGTCAGCGCTGGCCTCGCATGCACATCACCTACGCCACGACGCCCGGAGGCTTGCTTTAGATAATGCAAGCCTGACAGAGTCATGTATGTAGCGCGAAAAATCGGTAGATACTACTATGCACCAAGATAACTCGATTTAGGTTGAAGGGAAAAGAGAAGAGAGAAAAAAAGAAAAAAAAAGAAACCGGATGGCGATGTGAACAATCTTGCTCCCAGCAGGGCTTGAACCTGCGACCTCCGCATCACCAACACTTGCGAGTTGAAGTATTAGTACGAAGCTCTAACCAACTGAGCTATGGAAGCCGTCCAGTTATTGAGCAAGCAGATGACCCGCTCTTGGTTGCTACCCGGGAGCGCAATGACAGGCTAAGAGCAGGGCGAACGTTACCAACAAGCCGTCTCGTTCGTTCTGTCAGCGGCAGTGTCAGTGCCAGTGTCCTGTCAAACCTCAACCAGAATGTCAACGGAAGACCACCAGCCACTGCGCCATCTCGGCGTTTCCCTTCTTCCTTCCCCCCCCCCACATGCCAGGTTTCACTTATAAGGATATAAGGAGTGATGGGAATAGCGTTGGTGGCGGAGATGATTCCCCCTTTGCGGCTGGTGTCATCTCGAGTAGATGCAGATAACGCGGCCAAGGCTGTCGTTGCTGCGTTTCATCCGTCAACAGCTGCCCACTAGCCGAAGCGACAGCTCACAAGGCGGTCATGACGGATCGTGGAAAAGCAAGCTGCAGGCAATTAGCAGCCCGTGCTATTTAATGCTGCGCCCACATCCCATCCCCATCGAAAAAAATTTGGGGGGAGGAGGGGGGAGGAGGGAGAGAAAGTCAAGTGCGGTGCTCGGAAAATTCAGGTCATCAGCAAATGCCTATTTGGAGCAGTTGGGGCCATTCCGTGGCCGTTTGCTTGTTTTAACATGTCCGGAACGCACCGGTGGACCCGCCCCGGCGCTCCCCAGAGCCTATCCGGACCGTGCCCCCCGGCGCCCTGTTTTTTGCCCTGCGTTTTTCCATCATCACCATCATCTATTCCCCCCCTTCACTCTACGAGGTCGCCGAAAAGAGCTCCAAGCCAGAGCCAGCAAGCGGCTGCTGCACCAGCTCTCTCGCTAGCTCACCCGCGAGAGTTTCGGATGGCGGGTACAAGGAGCAGGATGCCCCCATTGGTTTGACCCTCCCACAAGGCGGACCGGGAATGTGGCACAGACTGCGCTGAGGGAGCGCTCAGGCGATGCCTTCATCTACCTCTCGTCTACCATCATCAGCGCTCGAGCAGGGTGGATCAGTGCCCATGATCGCCTCCATCGAAACTCAATCTCTCTGGGATTCGTTGGTCATGCCTGTCCCAAGGTCCAGGACCCTTACTCGCTTGTTAGAAGCTAAGTATTTATCGTGTAAGCCCTCACCTAGCAGTGTGGTTGGTTCTGGCAGGGCTCAATCCTTCTTGATGACCACTCACTAGTTACCGCGGGATTTCAATTTACGTTCCCGTGTCCGCTCTTTTCTCTTCTCTCGCTGCCCTTTTCCCCCCTCCTTCTTCTGTTTCTTCACCACCTTCCTTTCCATTTATTCATTCATTTCTTCTCAGTCTCTCTTTCGGTGGAAGCATCACACGTAGGGTTAGGTATCTTCGCTGGCATCGAAGAGCTGCAGGAATCATGTCCCGGTGTCTCCATCTCATTCCCATTTTCCTGTCTCTGGCGGCATGTCTGGTTAGCTGTGTATCACTCTTTGCCGGCTTCCAGAGCGGTTTCATGGAAGACTATGCCGTCATCCGGGTATGTCTTGACCTCTCTCTCTCTCACTCACACTCAGCTGGCACACTCCTTATTAACACGAGCTACAGGTAAACACTTCGATGATTGGACGGAACATGATCGATCTTCCCGGCAACAACCACAACTCGACGGGCAACAAGACGAGGGATAGTAGTATATTGAATGAAATCTCAGACAAATGGAACGAAATCACCGACAAAGTGACGGACACGGTCGAGGACGGGCTTAACGGCGTGACCAACGACATTGTCGACGGCCTTTCCGACGTTCTCGGCGTCTCGGAGTGGTATTCGCTGCACATTCTCAACTACTGCCAAGGCAACTACTCTTCCACTGCGCTCGTCGGCAACTCCAACTTTAACATCACTGGCTGCTCATCACCTTATCCCGGTCGTAAGTTGTTTCTCTTCCCACGTGTGTTTTAGTGCAAAGTCAAAAAGACGGGAAGGGAAAAAAAAAACAAAAAAGCTAATGCTTGATATTACACTATATACAGAGCGCTTTGACTTGGCCGAGATTATCAAGCACCAGCTCCAAGTTGGGCCATTCAACCTGACGCTGTTCGATATTAATTGGCCCGACAACATCGAGGTGGGAGTGGAAACGCTGAACCAGGTCATGCTTGCGCTGTCCATCCTGTACTCGCTCGGCGGCGGTCTTGCATTCGTCAGCTTCCTGTTCTGCCTCGTCGCCTTCTGCGTGGCGGGAAGCCTGGGCGTCGCGGCCGTGAGCATGTTCTTCTCGGCCCTCGCCGCCCTATCCATCATGATCGCCAGCGCCATTTCCACCATTGGCGCCTACAAGGGCATGTCCAAGGTCAACGAGTTCGGCTCCGACGTGGGCGTGTCGGGCGAGGTCGGGCTCAAGTTCATCATCCTCACCTGGATACCCGCCCTGCTCAAGCTGCTCACCACCATCTACTGGGCCGTCAGGTTCTGCTCGCTGCGCAAGGAGAGAAAGAAGCGCCAGTGGCGCAAGTGGAAGGAGTGGGCCGAGCTCGAGGAGAACCACCACTCGGACCAGAAGGGTTACTATCAGGAGGACCATCATCATCACCACCCGGATCAGAAGCCTGGTTACCGGGAGGACTATCATCATCGCCACTCGGAAGACAAGGGCCACTACATTTGACAAGGTCCAGCGTTACGTTTCACGACGAATCGACATCACGGCGGCCAATGAGGTATCAGTGGCGTTTAGGCATGTTAGCGAATGCATGGCGAACAGGGGTTCAGCATTGCATCCAAACTACCGCCTGCGGCGATTTCTCTTTTCTTCTTTTTTTTTTCTTCTTCTTCTTCATTATATTCCTTTCTCTTCTTATCAGACTTTCATTTTGTACATTATATTCTTGTTGCTTTCACGATACCATGCATACACACCTGCCTACCTATGCCTCAGTCATAGGATAGCAAAACAAAACTAGACTCCGTTAGCCTGGAAGCCACGGGCTATCTTTTTCTCGTCTTTTTTCCTTTCTTTTCTTTTTTTTGGGCGGACTCTGGATAAATCCTATTCAGACATAAAATATACACACACATGCGCAAGCACAATTCACGGACACACGCTTGACTCTTCCACAACTGCTGGGCACCACTCAGCCAGCCACTTTGTGCGCCATCCCAAGACAACCCGTGATCGACACTGCGTCTTGCACAAGCCATGTCTCACAAGGACCAATCAATGGCATCACTTGTGAATGCGAACCCATACATAAATGCACAACTAGCTCCCGCGTTGCGTCTAGGGAGGGGGATATCGCCGCCAAGTGCGCTTCCATCCCGTCTCCCGTCCCGCCCGTCGTTCGCTTCCCCTATCAACGCCCAAGACACCCAACCCCCCCCCCTCTCTCACCGGGCGAGCATATAGCTGCACATTCCAGCATTGTAAATAGAGCACGGTTGAAGAATCTCGCGTCGTTTCCTAATCCGCATACACATACTCTCTCTCTGTCTATATCCCCGTGAATCGTGTTTAACACCGTGAAACCAAATGTCCGGCGGGCCAAGCTATCAAACCATCCCCGGCAGGGACACTCGAGATGAGGAGTTTGGCACTTTGGCCGAGGCTGAGGTTCTGCTGGGCAGGGGGACCTCTGCTCTCAAGAACCTCTGGAATGGATTCGTTGATTTTGCCAGCTCCGGCAACGTTGCCTTTGGCTTGATGTATTTATTCCCCTGAGCTCTTTGGGACCGACCCGCCTTGTGTGCTGACAACGTCGGCAGCCTCGCCACCACCTTGACCGACTTCCTCAAGTCGTTTGTCAACGACCTCCTAATGCCGTCCATTTCCGCCATGCTCCCCATCGGCAAGAACATGGAGGAGAAGTTTGCCGTTCTGCAGCCGGGAGACAACTATGACCCGGCCACCGGGTACAACACTCTGCTCCAGGCCAAGGAGGACGGTGCCCTCGTCCTAGCCTACGGGTAAGTCAACTCACAAAGAAAAGAAGAAAAAAATCGCCAGCGCTGTTCGCCCCCTGAGGCATGCTGACCGCCAGTAGGTCCTTCGTCAGTCAGATCTTTTCCATTGCCATCACTGGACTCGCCCTGTATGCCATGGCAAACCTTTACAGCCTGGTGTCCGGCGAACCCATGGTCAAGAAAGCCAAAAAGTGCCCTTACTGCGACCAAGTCGTCAGCGAAAAAGTGAGCCTGGTAAAAATTACATAAGTGAGACCAGTCATTTCTCTAACACCACATACAGGCTCTGCGATGTATTCAGTGCACTAGTTGGCTTGACGGCAGAGAGGAGAAGAATCGAGGCGGCAACTAGACGGTCTATGTCTGTGAATGAATGCCCAGAGGTCATGAACCAAGTTGACCCCGTGGAACGACGAGGGTGACTTTGAAAAAGAAAATGAAAAAAAAATAAAGAAAGAAAGAAAAATAAAGACAGGATGATGTGTATAGTTCACATAGCATGTTACAAACTAGTGAGCTTATGACACGCAATCACACACGAGTCCACGTGATGAGTTGAAATCTTGTCCTACATTCATTGGATTGTGCGGCTACCAACCTAGCATCGCGACCAAGTTTGCGAGAAGGAATGAGTTGGTAGTAAGGGTCGTTGTTCGCGGCGCGGCCGTAGATGAACGATTATGATGGAATACACCAAGATCGACTGTGCCACGTTCTCATTCATATCCGAGTGCTACACTCCCATGAATTTAGCTGTATGGCCAGGACAGAGTCGACGAGGAAGGCTACAGACAGTATGCCCAGTTTGGACAACTTATACCCCAGTGGGCGCAGCACATCATGTAAGGTTGACACAAATCACAAGTCAAAAATTCGCATTCTCGTATCACATTAAGGGTATCCAATCACGCTAGATCTGAATCATGTATTCGGCGCTCGCGCCGTCTGCATACAGCTTTCCAGAGTCCTTCATCACCCATCTCACATCGATGCGCGCATCATTCTACAGAAGCATGGCGCCGCCAACCAGAACGACAGCGCCCGCAAGGATTGCGTTCTGAGTGACCATGGCCCCGGCAGCGTTGTTGGAAGCAGTGGGGGTAGCAGCCGCCGAGGAGCCGGAGGATGAGGCTGTGGAATCGGCGGAGCTCGAGTCCGAATCGGAGGAGGAGGAGGAGGCAGTGGACTTGGATGATGCTGAGCCAGTGACTGTAGCCGTGGAGAAGCTGGAGCCGGAGTCTGCAGTGGAGGCAGGGGCGGCAGCCGTTGTCTCCGAGGAGCCAGAGGAGCCAGAAGAGTCTGTGATCTTGGCAAGGCCGGCGGTAACAGTGACGGGCATCAGGATGTCCAAGTAGCCTGAGGTATCGATGACAGTGCTCGATTCGAAAGTGGTGGTGTCCCAAGCCTGCGAGACAGAGATGCTGCACGTCGCAGAGTCCTTGCTGGGATTCAGCTTGCAGTTGATGTCTTCGGTGCTAAGGGGAGATTCGTGTCAACAGCTGCATCATGGTTTATACAATCACCGGGTGAGTGGGGATGGTCACTAACTAGGTGCCTTCGTCACGACTATCGTAGGCGTAGTTCAGAGAGAAAGTCGAGGGGCCGTAGATGACGGTCTGGCCTCCGTCTGCCACGCCGCAGTCCGTCGCAGCGGCTGATTTCGGGCAGTCAACTAGAAAAGTCGTTTTGTCGCTGTCAACAGCAACGATGGAGGCAACCATATCCTGCTCGTCGTACAACGGCATGAAAAGGCTGACAGTGGTGCTCTGGGCGGCAACCACAGCGGCGCTCGCGAGCGCAAGGATGGCAAAAGAGTGGACCATTGTGGGAAGGAGTGATCTTAACGGTTTTTTTTTTCTTTTTCAAAGGAGTGTATATGGTCGGCAGGAACGGTCCTGGGACGCTGTTGCTGAGCAGAAAGGAGTGACTGACGTAGAGATCAACGTTGACAGGGACAAGAAGGGGCACGAAGAACGCGATAGGGCTAGCCGTCCTTTTGAAGTTTGTAGGCCGTATAAGGAACGCGCGGGACTTTTTAGGCTACGGCCCGTCGAGTGACCACTGGCTCTCCACAACAATGAGGGTGGGATGCTTTCCCCTGGCTAATTCGACCACTGAGGGACAAGCCTAGTTCGGCAACCTTCTCCTTTCGGGTTTAACAAGGAGTCGCGGGCGAATGGTGCCGGCGCGATCTAACCAGCACCCGGCCGATTGGGCACTTCTCCGACACACTTAGAAAAAAAAAAAACATTGCCCCGGGGTTTCGGTTGGGGTGATTGTTCAGTTAGCGTTGGAAAGAAAGAGGTGGGCTCGGTTCGAGCGGCACTGAGCGAAGGAACGGGGTCCGTGGACGATGAGCCTGGTAGGATTCAGCGGCATGGTCCTGGGGCAGGTCAAGGTTGACAGTGGGTGCGGATTGAAAAAGACCAACTGTTGTGTTGGTTCGGGGCCGAAGACGATGGCGACGGGTGTGGCTGCGGGAGGCCAGGCGACGGACAATAACGGACAATAAGTTCTGGTGGCAGCTTCAGCTCCAGCGACAGCCGCAACCAGAGTGCTGGTTTTCTTTTGCGTGTTGAGATGCGACAGGTCGAGGTGGCGTGCGCTTGGTGGCGTTTGCGAAATGTCACGGACCAGACATGCGTCGTACGAGCCACGAGATTGGACGCTCAGGTAACCAACAAGACCCCATTACCCGGCCGGCAGTGTGCTTAATCTTTGAAGGCGCAGCGTCGCCAAGAGTGCCCCAAAAACGCGCCTTGAATCATGTCCATCCGTCACAACCCTGCGCCAAGGGTCCAGCTTTGAACTTTGTCCCCAACTCCGAAAACTATACTCTCCCTCCAGCCCAGCCGCCCAAGATTTGTCCTTCTACATTCCCTGGACCGCAAATCCCCGTGAGATGCGATCGGTCCCATCACTGCGGCGGAAAGTGGGAGCCAAGCCGAAGCATGTTCAGTGGCCTAGTTAGTCGTAGCTCAACTCTTGCATCTTGGCCGACCCAATTATTAATGCCCAGCCCAGATTTAAATTACACCTTAATTAGCAGCCTTTGCCAACCCACAATGACGGCCATTGGCACATGCGAAAGCAGCTAGAACGGCCATGTTTGCCCCATTGTGTTCATCCATTCCCCATCTTAAACCGGGGTGCACACGATTGCTGGTCCTTTTGGGGAGAGAAGAGAATAAGAGAAAAATCAAACGAAAAAAAAACAGTCTCTGCCCACGTGCAGCTTCGCTTTTCTTGGGCTTGCAACAAAAGAGAAACAATCATGCAGGTCACACAATGACTCTCACACACGCCATTCTTGGCAATTTGACTGAGGGGGGCTTGGCATTTGGCGTCTTGCCCGCTCATACTCGTGTTGCCCGCAATGCTGAGAATTGCCCAGACCTTGGCATTTTTTTTGTCTTTGGTTGCGGCGCACGTCTCTCTTTCTCTCTCTCGCTCTCTGTCTCCCCCGGCCCGTGAGCCAAAGAAGCTATTAAGTTAAGCTTGTTCCCTCTATCTTGCTCATCCACCATCCCCTCTCGCCCCCTCCCTCTCCATTATGATATTCCGGTCTTCGTCGCCTTCCTTCAACAACCTCGTCATAGCTTAATCGCAGTTCCCTTTTCTCCCTCCGATGACAAGACCTCGCCCAGGTCCCGTGACGAAAAAACCGTTGGCGATCTCCAGCTAGGCTCCGCTCTTGTCCCAATCACCCCTGCGACTTTCCGCGCCCCGTGTACGCCCTTCAATGTTTGGGTTGCGCCTCCCATCAACCTTGCTGGCACTGCTGGCACTGAGCACCGCCGCCGCCGCCGACGACGACGACAAAAGCGCAATTACCACCGCGCCAGTCTTCCTCCCATCTTACGATAAGGACTCATGGTCCCTAATGCGGGGGAGCGTTATCACAAGCGTAGGTAATTCCCGGGTGTGGCCGCATGCGACCTGGTGCTGACGAGAGCCACACATTAGAATACCAATGCACGCCAGACGGCTTACACCATTTTCTGCCTCGACAATGACCTCACTGGGTGTGACCTCTCCCTCGAGGTGCCTTTTATTTTTGTTGAAGGACCTGACACCATGATATTTCATGGCACATACACATCCACATAGTGGGTTGCATAAATCTCGATATCGGATTCCCAGTTGCTAACCCTTTAAAGCATTAACAATCTCGAATGCACCCTAAACGGGACCACTGCCGCCACATGTTCTGGCTATTCGAGTTACAAAGATGGATATTGCAATGGCCCGGTCACGGGCCCGACAGAGATATCCTGGACATCGACTTACACCGGCACCCAAGTGGAATGGGGTGTTTTAACCATGGCCGAGGCCCCTGAGAAGACCAATAACGAGTATGAGATCATAGTGTCCGGTGAAGCGACGCCCACGGGGTCTGGATATGTGAGCATTCCACTAGCAACGACAGGAAGCAACAATGATAGCGACAGCGAAAGTGCCAGTGGCAGGATACAAGGCAGCCTGCAGACAACACTCATCGGAGCGCTGGGCACTACCCTTCTGGCCAGGGCTTTATTTTGATAGAAGCTGCTGGCACACACAAACGATTTCCTGACGAGGCACACGATAAAATGGAGGTGTTATTTGGATATTTTAAAGATCACGGAAGTTGGATTTTACAACTTGGAAGCATTGGGTGGCGTTTGGTTATTTTTGAGAGCGATGTTTTCACTTACAACCCACGATGAGAGAGCCTGGAATAAGCAAGAGGATGAGTAAGCATGGAAGATTACTTGCATCTATGCCACACATATTTAGAAGATTAATGATACCCTCGATTTTCTCATACGCATGCATTCGTCTCGAGCTTTTATGCACATCAGCAATGAATCTCAATGTTGGTCATGTTCACGACAATCATGGTATCGCAATGATGGGATACAATTATTTGAAAAGAAAAGAATTATAAATAAATAACAACAGCACATCGCCAATCAACATATTCGTTCTATCCCAGTAAAACTATCAATTGTACTGGGGATTGCTCAAGAGATCTAATCCGCTCCATTCCTAGATATATGGACTGAGCGTTGCAATGTCTGGTCCAGTACATTCTTGCGCATGATGGCGCCATTGTCAAAGCACTTGGGGTCATGCGCCATGAGCAGTCAAGCACCAATTTACTGAGGTGTCAGAGAGGTAATTGACACACCTGTGCGCAATTGACTGAGTACCCAAGGCGCGCTGGCACTTGTCAAGCCCACAAGCGCCGCCCATTACGTAGGTGTTGTACCTCGACTACCATCCATCCAAATGAGGAAACATTATGCAGCCAACCTCCACATGCCCCGTGGAGAGACGCTGTAAGATTCTTATGCAGCCTTCCGAAGAACATGTAACCATGAGACGCGGGGTCAGCAGCAGGTACAGCGCTTTCAATGTACAGTAAGGCGGGACGGGACGGAGCATGCGCACAATGCAAGCCGACGAAACACGGTAAATAGAGTTGATAGTGATGCCATCTGTCGCACAGCATTAACAACGCGGATTGGGTAGTATTCAAGAAAGTTCAGCGGCACAATAGCGATGCAAATGACATGATGTCATGACCTTGCATTGGACGGGACGACGCGCAACCATCAACCTTTCGGTTCCAGTTGCTGGTATGCTAGTTCGCGAGGGGGGGGTTGGG
>KV875243.1:0-18763 GCA_001879505.1 Calonectria pseudoreteaudii | reverse complement strand
GGGGGGGTTGTCATTCTGAATCAATTGAGTTTCTCGGGTGTTTTCTTTTTTATCTTGCCCTGCAATGTCACTGTCTCTGACCCTGTCACTGGAGTGACTTCTGTGGCTCACTCAGACACCCGCTTACTTTTCACAGTCCCTTTATCTCTGCCCTGCGGCTCGAGTTGCCGGCCGCACCGAGTGCATGGCATTGTTCACGAAGCCAATGGCACAGTCCACTTTGTGTAAGCAACGAACATCCCTGCAGCACCACTGATGTCACTTAGGAGCGGATGATTGGGGACTTTTTAATCCTCCAGGGTATGACGAGAAGAAATCCAGAGGGGTCTAGAACCTCTTCCCGTTGGGCACTTGTTGATGATTCTCCTTTCCGAGAAAGCACGCATCGGGCTTGTTGTCCTCGAGCCAGAGCGGCGGCGCCGCCATTTCCACGTGTCTGACCCAGCGGGTACCGGTACTCTAGTGGTGGTTTTCCCAAGTCGGTGAAGCATCCGTCCGAGAAAGGCAGATTGGCAAAAGAAACGAGCAGACAGATGCATCCCAAAATGGGGGGGAGGAGGGAACGCCATCAAGCCGCGACGCATGCGATTTGCCATGACCAGGCCCTTTTGCGTGGCTTTTGCCCCTTGATTTTACCCGCCCGCTGTGATCAACCAACCTGTAACGAGTTTCACGTTTCATCCCCTTCGTTCGTCCCTGCAGACTAAACAAGCAGACTTGATTTTTTACGATCGCCAAAAGCATGGAAATCCTGCCACCCAACCACAATGGGACTGGATGGGATGATGGAGGGCGAGAAAACTGGGTACGGCGCATCTATTCCGTACCGAGAGAAACGAACCCGGAGAAAGAAGAGGAGATGCTCCAGGCGGGTTGAGCAGCGGATCCCCAGCGGCCAGTGGGATGAATGGCTTCACCCGAGCGATTCTAAAGCCATCTAAGTTTAGTCTGTGCCAGGGATTTGGGACACTGGGTGGGCTCTTTTTTTCATCTTTCCTTTGCTCGACCGATAGAGTGGCCGTATTTGGTATTTTTGTTTGACGAGCTGAGCATTAGCTCAATAATTCTTATCGCTAAGAACAAAATACGAGAAGGCATAGAAAATAGTCTGCAGCCTCAGCGCCTCGTGAGACGACTTGCCAGCAAAGCAATCGTTGAACAAAGCCCCTGTGTTTGGTAGCTATTATTTTCTTACTTTTTTTCTTCTTGCTCCTGTTCCTTGTTGGCGCGCGGGCAGACGAAACACTCGGGCGGCCCTATGTGGTCACGTTTGGAAGCATTCGTTGGTCTGCAGGCTGCGGATCGTGGGGCCCAGACTGGGGGGGTGTGATGGGTTTCAGGGGCTGCCGAGCAGATCCTCTGGTGTGTGTGGGAAGCTGGGAGCGCATCTGTGGACCAGTCGTTGCACACAACCCACGCGGGCAGCGAGTCGCCCAACGCACGACGGATGCAGCACAGCACAGCACAGCACAGTATAGCGCGGGGTGGAGAGAGGGGGAGAAGGGAGGGAGCTGGTGGCGGCTGTGACCCGTTGTTCCTGGTGCCTGACAGCGCCCCTGTTGGCAGCACAGCGGTGTGCGTTGGTTGGCTGAGCGCTGCAGCGGGAGTGCCTTGTTCCTGGCGGGTAGCTAACGCCCTGCCGCACCAAAGAAAAAAAAAGTTGGGTTGCAAAGGATTGAGAGGCATGAATGGCTGCGTTTCCCTTTCATGGCTGCACACCCATACTCCCTCCCCCAGGGAGCTCGTCCCTCGTACAGTAGCTCGCAGCTCGCCTTTGTCAGCTTTGACAGCCGATATTAATAGACCTGCCATGCCCTCTCCCCTGCCATGTCCGCCCTCGTTCCTGTTCCAGCCCAGCCCAGCGCCGTGTCCTCGAGCCAGTCTCGCTATCGCCTCGTATTCTTCCAGATAACAATCTGGGCTGGCTCCTCTTTGACTCTCTTTTTCGTACCTCGTATCTGGTCCTGCCTGGCGCTAGCCGTTCTTTTCGCTTGTTCGTTTCTCGTCTGACACCGGCCTGGCCCGTTTGCTTGTTTGCTATATACTCTCATTGTCCCGCCCGTCGCTCCTTGTCTGGCCCTGCAGACATTGTCCGAAAACGCCCTTCACACTCGCTGGCTCACACGCAAACTCGCGTGTGCATACATCAATCGACCCTGAACGTCCGGCAATCCTGTTTGGCTGGTTCGTTTCATTTACTCAGCGTAAACGTTTCAACGCTCATTCCTGCGCATTGATTCGGCCGCACCGTTCAATCGCTTCCGTACTTGGCAACCCTGTTCCGGGTTTGAGACCATCTACAACTTTCCGTCGCTGCGCGACAGTTAAAAACCGCTGTCTTCCCCATTCACAATCAACTCATTGTAAATCCCAATGAAGTTTCTTTCCTTTCTTGGCACGGCCTCGGTCGTTGCCGCCATCACAAAGCCCGCAGAGCTCAACATTACCGATGAGAGTAAGTCACCGCTTACACCACCTGGCTTCACCTCATCCATATATATATATATTAATACCGTCTGCAGCGTCTATTAAGAATGTGGCGGCTACGTTGGCATACGACGCCATGTCCTATTATCACGGCAACACCTCAAGCGTTGCCAAGGTACGGCAACTCTTGCGTCGTTCATCAACCCACTGCTAACTAACTGTTCAGGATCTCGGTGACCTCTCTGATCCCTACTACTGGTGGGTAGCCGGCGCTCTCTGGGGAGCCATGCTTGACTACTATCACCTCACCAACGACGCCTCATACAATGATGTCGTCATTGGCGCTCTTCTGGCCCCAACCAACCTCGGCACGTACAACAACTACATGCCCGATGAGCACCGCGACGAGGAGGGCAACGATGACCTGTTCTTCTGGGGCTCTGCTGTCCTCTCAGCCGCTGAGCGCAACTTCCCCCAGCCGAACAAGGACCTCCCCTCGTGGCTAGAGATTAGCGAGAACGTCTTCAACCAGCTCCACGGCCGCTGGAACACGTCGCACTGCGGTGGCGGTCTCCTCTGGCAGATCTTCCCCGAGAACCCCAACGGCCTCAACTACAAGAACTCTGTCAGCAACGGCGGCTTCTTCCAGCTCGCGGCCCGCCTGGCCCGCGCCACGGGCAACAGCACGTACCTTGACTGGGCCAACAAGATCTGGGACTGGTCCATGGAGGTGGGCTTCATCGACAAGGACGCCTACCACGTCTACGACGGCGCCGACTCCCGCGACAACTGCCTCGAGACCAACAAGGTATCCTTCACCTACACCAGCGGCATCTACTTGTACGGCGCCGCCGTCCTGGCCAACTACACCAACAAGAGCGAGTGGACCCAGCGCGCCGAGAAGCTCTTTGACGGCGCCGGCTGGTTCTTCTCGCCCTTTGACAACTCGACCAACGTCATGTACGAGGCCGCCTGCGAAAAGGTCAACCGCTGCAACTACGACATGTCCACCTTCAAGGGCTACCTGTCGCGCTTCATGTACCAATCCACCCAGCTCGTGCCCTCGCTCCGTGACAAGGTCTTCAGCCTCCTCCAGCCCTCAGCCGAGGCCGCCGTCAAGACATGCACCGGTGGCGACACTGGCCGCGCGTGCGGCATGCGCTGGTGGGTGGGCGGCTACGACAGCAACCCGGGCCTCGGCCAGGAGATGTGCGCCCTCGAGGCCGTCCAGGGCCTCCTCATCGGCTCCGCCGCTGCCCCCCTCAAGGGCGACGACATCAAGGTCATCCGCACCACCGAATGGACTCTCTCGGACAGGTCAGTCAAGGTCAAGAGCACCCCTACGCCTTCAGCCACGCCCTCGGCCACTCAGGCCAAGGCCACCCAGAGCGAGGACGCAGCGACCTTGGCTCAGGGGAACTTGGCTTTGGTATCCCTCAGCGTGAGTACTGTTCTGCTCTTCCTGGGGCTGTTTTAAAGTAGATGGGAAAAGATGATACCCTCTTGTTGTTGTTTATTGGCTTTTTTTTTTTTTTTTTTGAATATGAATTTTTTGGTATATTGCACCCTAGAGGTTGCACATGAAGTGTGGGACAAAAGGGGCGTTGGATTGGATTTCACATTTAGAAAACAAGATATCAAGATATAGGCGCAAGATGAATAGAACTGCGCAGTTTCATGACCATTTCTATGTATAATTTTACGCGAGTATATCCAACAGAGACATCTATGCTGAACGCCGTTTTACCTAGTTTTTTTTTTTTTTTTTTTTTTGAATATGAATTTTTTGGTATATTGCACCCTAGAGGTTGCACATGAAGTTTGGGACAAAAGGGGCGTTGGATTGGATTTCACATTTAGAAAACAAGATATCAATATATAGGCGCAAGATGAATAGAACTGCGCAGTTTCATGACCATTTCTATGTATAATTTTACGAGATTATATCCAAAAGAGACATCTATGCTGAACGCCGTTTTACCTAGTTTTTTTGTTTTCCCGCCCCTTTCTGAGTTCTATAGCTACTTTTGTTTTTGTTCTTCTACGCACCTCTCACCTCGTTAAGAGTAGTTCGCAGTGAGTCAAGGAATCGTGTAACCTCTGCCTCGGTACCGACGGTGATGCGCAGGCATCCCAGACAGCCGTGCTCCTTTCCGCGGAATCGAACAACAACGCCCTTGGACTCGGCGAGCTTCTCGTAGACGGCCAGCGCAGTTGTGTTATCCGGGTTTCCTGCGGCATCGAGCATCTCGTAGAGCAAAAAGTTGCTCTCGGTACCGCCACGGAGACGTCCGACACCGGGAACCTTGGGCAGCTCCTCGATGAGGCGGTTTCGCTGGGCAACAATCTTGGCGCGGTTGTCCTCCATCACGGCAAGACCCTTGCCTGTAACAGCGTAGGATGCTAGGGCGCTCGTGGGGCTGGAAATATTGTAAGGCGCCTTGAGGCTGTTGAGAAGTCGGGCGATAGGGGGAGAAGTGAAGGCGGCACCAAGGCGAATGCCGGCCATGCCAAAGGCCTTGGAGAGGGTCTGCATGACAACCAGGTTGGGGAACTCGGTCACCAATTCGGCAAGCGAAGCATTGTCGTGGGCAAAGTCAATGTATGCCTCGTCGAGGACGACCACGCCGTTCCACGTGGGGTGGTTGAGGATCTTTTCAACGTCGGCCTTGGACAGCAGGGCGCCGGTCGGGTTTCCGGGGGAGCACAGGTACGCCAGCTTAATGTTTTCTTCCTTGGACAGAGTGTCGAGGATCGCGGGGACGTCTAGCGCAAACTCTGGCGCGGGGAGAAGCGGAACCTTGACAATGGCAACGTCGTTGACCTGGGCAGAGACGGCGTACATGCCATACGTGGGCGGGCAAGTGAGGATGCGGTCGCGGCCGGGCACGCAGAAGCAGCGGAGCAGCGCATCGATGGCTTCGTCGCTGCCAACGCCGACAAAGAGGTTCTCGGGTGTGAGTGTCTTTGGTGTGTGGGCGTGGGTGTTGCGCAGATCACAGAGCTGCTGCTTCAGGACTGGCTGGTGAGGGTCTGGGTATCGATTGAGGCCGAGGAAGTCGATGTCAATGCCGCTACCGGCGGCCTTGGCCACCTCTTCCGTTATCGAAGGGCCATAGGCGTTCTCGTTGGCGTCGAGGAGAATGTTTGTGCCGTCATCCTTATAGTCGCTGTGGTATCCCCGTGGTTAGCAATCATGATCATGTTTTCGCGGGGCAGACTGCAGAGCGGGGGAGGGGCAACTTGCTCTCGAGCGCAGCGGTAGGGCTGGAGCGCAAGAATGTTTGGCCGGGCGCACGTCTCGAGGTTAAAGGGAGCCATGGCAGCGTCTCGGGGAGGCTTTCGAATGACAGGAAGGGGGGGCTGTAGCGATTGGTAGTAAAACAAAAAAATGTTCGAATCGATTGACGCTCCGGACGCCGGTTCCTGGATCTTAAAGTCAATCTAATGCCCCGCCGACGCCGGAGGACGAGTCATCGGCTTTTTTATGTGGGCCGCCGTGGATCGTGGGCCATGCATCTCGGTTGAGGTTGCCAACCCGCACAACGATAAATTCTAGACTTATAACTGGCTTCATGTACGATTGAGTTAAATGATATTATGGAGTCACGGAATACTAAACTACATATCTTGGTGCTTCAGAGTCACACATTCGGTCCCTGTTTGTGCAACACTACCCTATAGAGTCCACTCACGCACCGATATCATGCATGTTATTCCTCAACCAGTCAATTGTTTCATTGTAATGTGTATTAAAGGGCATGGTGAATTATTTTGGCCTTTCATCTTCGTGTTGGCTGTTAAATCTTTGATAGGTTCACATAGTGGATGGAATGTTGATGGCAATATAACCGGATCATTGCCACTCATGAGACAGAAGTTTGTCGCTTCTCAATTGAGTTTGCCGTGACTTTTAAACCATCACACAAATTCCCACACTGAAACTCATATCCAGCTACTCAAAAACAAATGGCCAAAAGAGACACTGGAATAATGTAAGATGTTGTGAGTTTTGATCACATGAACCATGCGTCAGAGTAGTTGCAAGAGCTTGAGTCGAAAATTCTGACCAAAGAAACCAACCAATAAGATCAATTGGTCGCATGGCCCAATGGCAAGGCGTCTGACTACGAATCAGGAGATTGTGGGTTCGATCCCCACTGTGACCTCTTCTACTGCTTCTCATCCTCTGAAAAGAGGTGGGAAGCTCCCTTTTTGCACTCTGAGATCTGTCTTTACTCGCTTGTTGATCTTCGGACTAGCCTTAAGTTCACCAAACATTTGCTTTGAATGCCAATACAACCACTGCTTTGATAAATCAAATAACAAAATGTTGCGAGTTGTACTTAGTTTGGATGGTAAGGTGTTTGCTCAAGTCACATGACCCGTTTCAATACCAGTTTGCTTTTTTGTCGCCTATGTTGGGTCTAATGTCTTACGTAGTGTGGCTTGCAACTGATGTGCAGTCAACGGCGGAATGCCCAGGTTCCAGGTTCTTTTCTTGCTTAGCTCATGACCAGAATTAAAGTCGATTTTTTCATCAATTGGTCGCGTGGCCCAATGGCAAGGCGTCTGACTACGAATCAGGAGATTGTGGGTTCGACCCCCACCGTGACCTAGGACTTCTATTTTTGAAGAGATGTGCCTTTTTTGCCATTTGATGTTGCTACCAATCTGTTCCAGGTTTGTTCGTCCTCGCTATTGACGCCCAAATTTGTTCATGTCCCTTCTGTCATCATTGCTCGCTACTGTAGCTTTACACTTGACCCGGACAGTACCATAAAAATACGTTGTTGAACTTCAAGACAAATCGCAAGCAAGACATTTACCAAGCTTAAGGATCGTCGAGGATACATTCAAACTGAAAAAAAAACGCCAAATGATCCTTCCTACAATATCGTTTGTTTTGGAGTGTGTATCTATGTATTTTATTTTTGCTTATTTTCCTAGAACTCGACGCTGTACTCTACATGGGAGCAACCTGCAACTTTCGGAACCATCTCGTGACCTGCTTTCCGATATGCTGCTTTCTCTTTCTGTGTGAATGTCGTAATTCGAGAAACGGGTCTGTAGTATATTGTAACTTTGCATTGCGATTTGAATATGGGACATTTAGAAATCCTCATCTGGTAAAAGAAGCCCAGTAAGACATTGGACAACCTGTTAGCATCAATACGAGATAGAACCAAAATACTATTTTTATCAGTATTATATGTATATATCTGCCATAAAACCGTCTCTGGACTGGAAGATTTGAACGTATAAAACTCAAACTGGATAACACCTTTGGACAGTGCAACTCAGTGACATGTTTAAACCATCAGCCTTTGCGTTTGCAAGGAACGGAGTATATACGAACCAATTAATTTCCCAAGACATCTTGTGAAATCGTTGCCACCTTGAAAAGAATATATCTAGCAATCTTTTCGACTTGACCCAAGTTGCTGGCTCTTCCTCTCAGGGTTCAGCTCCACATATGGTTTGGCGAAGTTATGGCAATATCTTCTACTGATGGAAATAATACGACCTTGTCTTCTATATTCTCGATAGACTTGTGTGCTAAACTTCGAGTAAGGGCGGATGAAGACCAATACACGGCGATGAGATATGGTTAGGACTCAGACATCCCTATAATTGATCACGGGTTCATATTCAGTGACTGAGAGAAGGGCGCTATGTATATAGGCCAAGATAAAGTGAGGCTATGCGTTTTATACAATAGTTGAGGTGTTGCTGTTTATTGTGTAAGTGCGTTTCATTTAACGTGAGCTATAGTTTGTCTTGTTAGACCAAGGAAACCTCATGGATCTATTGGCCATGGAAAATTTCAATGGAGAAGATAGAAATAATATAGAGAAAATTTGAAATAGAAACCACATCTTCCTTTGTATTGGTAACTGGAAGAATTCTGCACTGATGTGAGGGTGGAGCTGTGAGCCGTCCTTCTGTTGAGCCGATTACTTCATAGGGCCATCCAAGAAGTAAGCTGACAGCCACCCACAGATAAAGCGCTACATTTTTACATGCGAGAACTGTGATGGAACCTAAACATATGTTGTGGTCGATAGAAAATCTTTTATTATTTCCATTACTCTCGTCTAAGTTGGGGTGATTGACATGCTCTCGCCAACATGCAGTAGACCCACTTTCACAATGTCACGTGTGACCCGCCTAAAAAAAGTTGGTCGGGTAATTCCCGAGACAGGCAAATCCCTCAACCATTCCCCAAAACTCGACGAGCTAACACCCCAAACCCACCAAAATATGGACTTCAATATCGGCCGTTATTTACATCAAAGACGGTCGCATGGCCCAATGGCAAGGCGTCTGACTACGAATCAGGAGATTGTGGGTTCGATCCCCACTGTGACCTTTTCTTTTTGCTTCATTTCCTTATTTCTCATGTTGATATCAATCTGGACTTCGACTTGCCTTTTGACAGTGAATCGCGGGCGTTGATTGGTAGGAGATCTATGTGGCTTACCGATAAGCCTTAGAAAGTTAATATGCCTTGCATTCTAGTTCATCTTACTATCATACAGTGGTGATCTCATTTTGCACACAACAATTCTCAACTATTCCAGATGGCCAATGCTGGAGATATTTGCAGCTATTATACGGTTCCTGCTGGCTTGCTCCAGCTATTTTTAAGGAAAGTACTACTGAGTGAGAGGTCAAAGTCCAGCTGTGTTCTATATAGCTTCATTGTCAGTGGGAAACTTTATCTGTTCCCCGGAAAGTTCAAGCATTTGCTCTTCTTAGGCTGGACGGGGTGGATCGTCCAAACTATCGAGCAGTGACCGATGGTCAATACTCAAACGTATTTTGATATATGAAAGCCCTGGTGAACAAAAATTGGTGTTTCATCTAGGCTGTCGCTGCGGTTTAGGCTGGAACACTGGCGCCGGTCGCCATCAAAAACAATCGGTCGCGTGGCCCAATGGCAAGGCGTCTGACTACGA
Organism: Calonectria pseudoreteaudii; assembly: GCA_001879505.1. Taxonomy (NCBI): domain Eukaryota; kingdom Fungi; phylum Ascomycota; class Sordariomycetes; order Hypocreales; family Nectriaceae; genus Calonectria; species Calonectria pseudoreteaudii. The sequence goes on along the minus strand of KV875243.1, from coordinate 9,374 downwards.
ATCAGGAGATTGTGGGTTCGACCCCCACCGTGACCTAGTACTTCTTTTTTGGCTTGTTCTGTATTTTTTTGCTCGTGATTCAATCGTGGAGTTTTGTGTGTGGACGTGGGGCAAGGATGAACGTAGTTGAGTGTGGTCATCTGAAACCAACTCCAGTAGCTAGGTGCTCCAAGAATAGCTGAAAATCATAGGTAGCAACTGTTATAATACACTTACGATGCCGAAAGCAATTATTTGGAACCAATTCTGATTTCAGCAAGCTGGAATTGTAAGCGTGTGTGCTGGTGGTAGTGGTGAGCCTGGAGCATGGGCGTTTCTGGCGCTTGTTGGGTAACGGTTAGCGCTGATGGGCGACAAAAATTTCCCAACTCGCATAACCAGACGCGAATCTGACCTGACCCCTTCGTCAACACTACATGAGGCACCCGCAATTGCGCAAGCCCAGCAGCGATTTCCCCGTGGCTATCTGAGTGCCGTTTCCATTTCGTTTGTAACCGTGACAAGCGCCTGTCTCAACCTAGCCGCGCAGCCCTGGCACTGTCCCGTCCCCGTGTCCCCGTGGGCTGCTTGTCGTCAATCAAACTATTGAAACCTCCCGGCGCGAACGGTCGCACGCCACCGCGCTCCCGACCAACTACGCACGAGGCCTCCCGGCAGCATCACCTAGGCATTCCAGTAAAACTAACTGTGGAACTTGGTTAACCCCGGGCGGAAACCAGGCCTCGGATTTAAGCCCTGATCGGCCATAAGTCTGAGATAAATTCGAGGGAGGATATAAAGACAAAAAATAAATAAATTTTACTTTTATTTCTCTTTAGATAGTATTTTTATTTTACTTTTTTACTAGATTTATAATAAACTTAAGAGTAAGACCTTAGTTTATATCTTAATATACTTTTTAATATTATTTTTAGTCTATTATAATATCTTAGTTTTTATTAATATTTAAATAAAAAACTAAGTTAAAATAATAGAAAAATAATACTTAAAGTAAGTTTAGAAAAAAAGAAATTTATTAATAAATAAAATAAAATATTAATTATTTTAATATTATTTTTAAATATTATAAAATTATATTATTATTAATTTATATAATAAATAATAAATAAAATAAATAAATATATTATTAATAATAATTTTCTTATTAAGTTAATAATATTAATTATTATTTTTACTATTTTTAAATTTATTAAAAATAAAGATATAGAATAATTAATTAATTATATTTTTTATTAAATTATCTATAAAAGTAAATAATAATATATATTAAAAGTAATAAATAATTTCTTAAGAGAATTATACTAAAGATTTAATTATCTTTTCTAGATAAATAAAGATATTTTCTATTAGTTATATAATTAAATTAACTAAAATATATTATTATTATTATTATTATAATATTAAATACTTTAGTAGAAAATTATAATATTCCTTTAGATATATAAATATAATAAAACCTAGTAAAATACTATTAATTTATTTAAAATAAACTAAAGTTTAATATCTAAAATAATATAACTTCTTCTAAAATTAATAAAATAATTATATATTATATTTATAAAACTTTCTAATAAAGATTTTATAAATTTAAAAGTAAAACTAAATCTAAAGTTAAATACTTTTAATAAATATATTAAAGTATTAGATAAAATATATATTATAGTATATATTTCTTCTTAATATTAATAGTAATTTTATAACTAAAAAAAAAGAATTAATTAAAATATTTTTATAACAGCATCTCATAATAATTAGTATAGCTAGGTAAGCCAATAAAGTACTATCTCTTATATTTTAAGACTAAAGCTTATAAACTTCAGTCTATATAATTATATATATATTAATATAATAAGACTATAACTAAACTATAGCTAAAAGTAGGTACTACCTTATTTACATTATAATTATCCTCCCCCTCCTACAGTACTATCCCTAGTAATAAATCAAAGAAATATTTCTTATTTAAATATATTTTTACTAAGGTTTACCTATACTCTTAATAAGATCTTATAATAGTATAAAACTATTATTTATTTACTAGCTATCTATAGCTAAAGTAAGTATTTATAATATACTATTTATTATTATAACTTTAAACCTTACCCTTTTCTCACTTTTCTTTCCCTTATATATCTTTTTACTTTCTTTTATATTTTTCTTATCTCTTACTATAATTACCTCTTACTTTTTTTTTTTATCTCTCTATACTATTAATACTATTTTCACCCTCTTTTCTTTTCAGTTTTATTTATCTTTTTACTCCTCCTCTCCTATAATGCCTACTAATACCTCTAACTATATATATAAAGATACTGAGAAGACCTAATACTTCTTATATACTACTACTTTCTCTACTAGTAATAATTAGTACATATATTACTTCTAGACTACTAATAAAACTAACCTTAATACTCTCAAAGCTAAGTCTCTTATTATAAAGCCTATCGAATATATCCTAATTATCTATAGTTTCTTAGACTCTATATCTATTTATTATAAGTAATATAGTACTTATAACAATACTTATACTATATAAGTACAAACTCTATTCTCTCTCTGTATTTTACTATATAGTTTTATATTTTTAATTACTAATTACTTTAGTTTAGCTCTCTTTCTAGTATTAAAGCCTATATTAATAAGGTTAACTAACTCTATACTTATGTCGATATACTACTAGCCTATAATATTACTAATAATAATACTAAGTATAAAGCTAAAGAGAGAGATAAATATCCCTACTTTCTTGCCCAAGTTACCTATATCTATCTAATCAGTCTTATTACCGATTTATATACTATTTTTATAGCTATAAAGGTTATATACTACTAAGTTTATAAGCTAGTAAGTACTAAGGTTAAGTATACCATTATATATACTTTCTCCTGGGTTTCTATTACTTTTTACTAATATTTATCTGATTTTAGAATATTCTAATTACTTATTATAACTATATTACTAAATATTACTACCTTCTAGTAACCTAACACTTTACCCTTACCTTCTTAATTATATATCTTTCCTCTCTACTTATCTTTAGCTAAGTTTTACTAATATTTCCCCCTTTTTACATAAGCTACTACTACCTATACTCACTAAGAGTAAATATAAGTCTTATACCTATAATAAAGTAATATTAGCTTTATATCTTAGTTAGTTATACTATAAGCCTTTTATACCTAGATTATTAAGATCTTTAATAATAATAAGACTATTAATAAGTTAGTTACTGAAGAGTTTTTATTAGAGTTTCTTTTTAGTTCTCTTATTTAATTGGGAGTATTTTTTGGTTATATTCCCTTAGTAATATTAATTATATTTAGACTCTACTTATTTTTATTTAATTCCTATCTATATATATATTAAACTCTTATAGTTAATATTATTTTAAGTAATTTAATTTAGCTTTAACTAATAAGTTAGAATAGTATCCCCTAATTTTATAGATCTATTATCTAGTATTCATATAGTTTACCCCTCTTATATAACTTATAATTTCTTTCTTTTATATTACTTATATCTTTTATTTTTTACTTTTTTTTCTTTTAAGACTTATTATATTCCTAGATAATATCTTATACATATACTATATCTCTTTCTACTACCTATTAATTATATTCTATAGACTAGTTAATCTATTTAACTAAATAATATATTTCTCTTCTTATTTATTTCTTATTTTTAATTATCTTAATCTCTTACTCTAAGTCTTTATCTAGTAAATTTAATATTAAAAAGGTTTTATTATATTTTCTCTCAGATAACTTCTATAACTTTAGTAAGTTTATATAAAATATATTATATAGTCTTATATACTTCTCTAGTAATACTATCTTATATACTTATTATCTAATAACTTTTAATATTTATAATAGTTTAATATATTTTAAAATTAACTTTTTCTTCTTATTTTTAAACTTAATATTTTTAGTTAAGAGCCTAACTAGGTCTCTTACTTAGAACTTAAGTAGTATATACCTTTTATTATAATATATAGCTTGCTTTTCAGTAATTTCTTACTATTATTTCTTTACCTTTTCTTATAAATCTCTAAGATATCTCACTCTATACTTTACTTCTGAGAGAGTAACTTATACTAATTCTTTCTCTTCTCTGATATAGAAATCTAATTTATACCTAAAAAGTACTTTATTTAGTAATATTCTAATTATACTACTCTTAACATTATTATATATAAATTAAATTATTAATAATAAGTTTATCTAATTAATTTAATTACTATTAATAAAATAACACAAGTAATATTCTAATACCTAATTTATCTTTTCTATTTACCTATTAATTTATAAGTAAAATACTATAAAAAATCTTTTCTTTATCTATATTATATAATATAACTCTCCCTAGAACTCACTTATAAATATAAGACCTCTATCTAATATAATACCCTTTAAAAGACTATATACTAGCTTAACCTTCTTATAGAAGATCTCTATAAGATCTCTTACAGTTATTATTATAGATATTAATAAAAATAGAAAGTATTTCATAAAACAATCTACAATTACCAATATTACATCAACTTCTCCTTGTTCTATAAACACAGAGAAAAATCCTATTATAAAATCTATTATAATTTTAATCTAAAGTCCTTCTAAAATCAAAAGTAATTTAAGAGAGCTATAAAAATAATACTTTCTTACTATTACTCTTTAGTATATATAGTAAGTCTATACTAGTTCCTTAATATCTTTATAGATCCTATTCCAGTAGAATTTATATTAGATTAACTCTTTTATATAGTATTACCTAAAGTAGCTTACTAATAGGTCTTTATAGTATAAGCTTATAATTTCTTATTAGACTACTAAGTCTTTTAAAATATATAGTCTCTCTTTATATCTTAGAAAGCCTATCTTATCTACCGACTAGTTAGAATCTTATTATAGTTTCTCTTACTTTATATACCCTTTTCTTTCTTCTATCTCTATATCTTTTATTTATAAATGCCTTACTAGCTCTTCAAAGAGCTTAGATATTTCCTTAGTTATATACTTCTCTTTAAATAATACTCTCTTTACTTATTTAAATAAAATATATTACTTATAATTAATAACCCCTTAGAACTAATTAGTCTATTACTTAGAATTCAAGCTCTCATTAATAGTCTTTCTTTCTATATAAACTAATAAACTAATAATTACTTTACCTAAAAAGATCTCCCTATACCTAGACTAATATTACTTATCTCTCTCTCTCTCTCTTAAAGAAGTCTATTCTTATAGTCTCTTTATATAACTTCATAATATTACTAACTATACTATTACTAATTTTTATTTTAATCTTTAGACTAAGTCTAGATTCTCTAAGGTTTTACTTTTATAATCTAATCTCCTTGATAGTATATCTATTAAGTTACTCTTTCTTACTTTATACTTAATCTTAAAATTATAGAATATTAAATATATATACTAATAAACTTATCTCCTATTTAGTTTTATATTCTTTATAAAAGTTTATAAATTTTAGTAATTACTTAAGACCTTTATAAGTTTCACTAGACCTTTAAAATAATATCACTAATATTTAAAAGACTCAACTATTACTATTAACTCTTAGTCTAATATACTATAATTTAACTTAATTCTCTTAAACTTCTAAGACTAAAATACAATAGAGTAATAATACCCTTCTTTATCAGGTTAGGATAGGATTCCTACTATTACAAATTTCGATATATCTGTTTCTACCCTAGTTAATAGTCTAAGATCAAAATACTATAATAATAGAGTTTCCTAGAATACTTAAATTAAATCCTAAAATACCTTAGTTTCCTTTTTATTTAGTTTTACTATCTCTTATTTCTTACTATCCTTACTTCCTTTTAGTAAAATATATAAAAGTACTATAATATTTAAGTATTAGTATATAAATCACTTATAAAAGTTATAGAACTTAAAAAATACTTAGACCTCCTAGTATATTATAAGCTCTTTCTATTCTACTATTATCTTTACCTAACTAAAGTCTATTAATACTCTAGTATTTAATAGAATAAACTCTAAGAATTCTATTTAATCTTAATAGAAAGTATACTTAGATAGCTTTATAAATAACTCTACTTAATATAATTACTATAAGACTTCTTTAAAGTACTTTATATATAATTTTTTATCTTTTAAAAATATAAAGATATTATCTAGATATACTATATAAACTATATCTATTAACTTCTATAAAACTTAATATATATAGTTCTAGAAAGTAACTAGAGTATTTATTAATCTAAAGAATATAATTAAATATTTAAAATAGTTATATTAAGTTCTAAAAGCTATTTTCCACTCATTACCTTCCTTAATATAAATTCTATAGTAAGTATCTTTAATATTAATCTTCAAAAAGTAATTTACTTTTTAAATACAATCAAAGATCTCAGAAACCAAAGGTAAAAGGTACTAATTCCTCTCTATAACCTTATTAAAGCCCTAGTAATCTATATATAAATATAAACTCCTATCTTTCTTTAAGATAAACAAGATAAAAGCTCCTACAGAGCTCTTAGAAAGTCTAATTCACCCTTTCTTAAAGTTATCTTAAAAATATTCTTAGAGCTTTTTTAACTTAATTTAGGAAAGAGAGTAAATAAGTTTATATAAAGGTATTTTATTAGGTAATAAGTTAATTATATAGTCTATAACTTTATACCTCAATAATATACTTACCTAGTTAACTCTAAATATATCTAGGAACTTATATATCTCCCTAGGTATATCTTCTATTTAAAAAAAACTCTCCTTAGTATCTCTTAGGATTAAGTAATCTTTAGGTGTTTATACAATTACTTATACTTTAGCCCTGTCCCTATATACTTTAATAAACTTATATAGTAGTAAGATCTTAGCTTTCTTCTAAATTTACTTATACTACTATTATCTCTCTTCAAAGTCTAAGATAATACATTTATCAATAAAAGTTAAGTTAAATAACAGTAAAAAGATTCCCCCTAGATTCAAATCACCTTTAATACTAATATAATTACAAGTAAAAGTATATATATATCTTATAGAATCTATTAATTTAATAAAGACTTTCTAAACTCACTATATATATAATACCTTCTAGTCTATAGTTTATAGTATAAATTTAATAGCTTAAGTTACTTATAGTCCTTATTTTATTATAAATTTCTCTAAGATAAGGTTATAATTAACATATAAGTTAAGATATACTTATATTTCAATAGATTTTCGGGCATCAATTATAACAGAGGACTTAAAATAATATTCAGTCTTTACAGTATTTTACTCAGCTATAGCTAGGGGGGCAGTTATAGTTATAACCTGTTTCCCGGAATATTATTTCTCGGTCTATAGGGTTCAGTATAGTTATAGCTTATATAGCTCTGTTTATTATAGTTATAGCAGGTTATATTGCCTTATAACAATTATTATAATATATTATTATAAGGTCCTGGGTTTTAGAGATTCTATTACTAGCTATAAGGTTAATAATTTAGGTTAAGATAGTTATTCTTATTTCTTTCTCTATATTATAGCAAATAGTAAGGGATTCTCTTTAGTCACTTATAGTTCAGTAGTCTATAGCTACTATTATAACCTCTTTTATAATTATTTAAAAGAGATACCTAGTTTTAAATAGCTAGTATAATAATTTTAGCTTATATTTCTAGTAAAATACCTATTTTAAGAATAATATAATCTTATAGCTCTTCTTAAAGTTTAATAAAAAAAGAGAGTACTCTATCTTTTTTAGTATATTTTAGAAGTAGTTTCTCTAGGGAATCTAAGTACTTGTAAAATTCTTATAATAACTACCTATTATATTATTTTACAATATTAATTCTGACTATAGTTATAACTTTAATATTAGCTATATTATATAATAAAGTAAAAGTCTATTCCTTAAAGCCTTCCTAATTATTTTCTGCTTTCTCTTAATCTTCCTCCTTCTTTTTATTAAAGTATTACTTTTATCTCCCTTTACCTTCTAGGTAAAAGTAGTAAATAGCCTAAAAGACTTTTTTTATATCTTTCTTATATTATCTAAAAACTAGCTTAAACAATCTCTATAAGTCTTATAACTATTCTTCCTTTCTTTAGCTTATAGTAAATAAAATAAAGTCTTTTATATTTTATAATTTAATCTTTCCTTTATCTTTAGATAATAAGTTATTTAATTATTATCTTAGTCTTAGCTATATATCTTTTATATTTTAGGGGAAATATTCTATTAATTATTATAAGAGTTTTTATTCTTATTCCTTAAAGAGTTATAGTTTTTTAAGTTCTTTAATTCGAGCTTCTGTAGTTATTCTTTATTCTACAATACTAGAGCTATTTTATCCCGGGTTTTTATTATTTCCTAGGGGGGTTATTAAAGGGTTTTCGGGTATATTACTCTAGGTAGTACTTTTAGTATATTCTAAAGTGTTTTTTATATTTTATACTATATTAAACTTAGGTAGTTATAATAAAAGCTTTAGAATTATAATAGTATCTTATAATGATTAGTATAACTAAGTAAGCTAATAAAGTACTATCTCCTATATTCTAAGACTAAAACTTATAGGCTTTAGTCTATATAGTTATATATGTATTGATATAGTGAGGCTATAACTAAACTATAGCTAAAAGTAGGTACTACCCCACCTATATTATAATTCTAATAATAATTATAATAAATAGAATATTTTTATTTATACTTACTAATAATAAGAGTAAACTTTATAATACTAATCTACTTTATATAACCTTTAATTATAAACTAATAATCCTATCTAAGCATTTTTATCTTACTAATACTAAGTTTAGATTAAATAAGAATATTCTTATATTATATCCAAATATATATTATTATTTAAATAATTAATACTAAGCTTTAAGATAGCCTAAAAATCAGAAAAAACTATATAACCTTTAGTATACTTACCTTAAAATTATTATTAAATAGACTTTTAAATAAATCAAAAGAAAATTCAAGATTATTAAAAATAACCTAACTAAGTATTCTTTTAAAGACTAAGTTAAAATTATATTTATAATAATAGGATTATAGAATTTTATCTATATAAAAGCTATACCTAAATTTTCCACTAAAAAAAGAGCTATTCTTAAATAAGTATAAATACAAATAAACTAAATAATCCCTAAACTTAATAAAAGAACTCTTTATAACTAGATAACAGAAAAGAACTAGTAGATATATCAAGAATACCTTTAGAATATATTAAATAAGCTTTTTAATAATATTTAATAGTAAAATATAGAAACTAATAAAGGTTATAAGAAATAAGTTAATATTTAAAAATATTATTATTAGAAATAATATTTAAATTAAAAATTAACTAAAACCTATAAAAATCATATAATTAAAAAATTTTTAGTTTTTAT
>KV875242.1:1208888-1241626 GCA_001879505.1 Calonectria pseudoreteaudii | reverse complement strand
AAAGGAAAGGTTATAATTAGACTTAGACTTATCATTCTAGTCATTTATTATTAGTTAGAATTAAATTTTAGTATTTCTAGAGAGTCTTTTTATTATATACTTAACTTTTACTTCTTTAAAGTAAAATAAAATTAGAAAATTAAGGAAATAATCTCTTATTTTAGTAAGGAAGATAAAGAGTTTATAAGAGTCTCTATTGAATTTATTAGAGAATATAGGTTTTAAGATTTCTCTTAGGTCTTTAGTATAAAGAATAAAGGTACTAGAGTCTTATTAGTACTAGAAGGGGGCTTGATTCTGTATAGGCTGTTTATCTCTTAGCTAATTATATTCTAACAGTATTAACTCTACTTAGCTAGTAAGCTATAAGTTAGCTAATAGAATAATTAGTATATTAAAGAATTATTAAAATATCTTTTCTATATCTATAAGGTATTAGTTACTTATATTAATATAGTATTAGTTTTCTTTTATATAGTATTAAGATTTAATAGTAAGTTAATATATAGTAACTTAAAGATATTTATTCTTTTATTATAGTACTTTAAGTTACTTATTATCCCTTTTATCAGAAGATTTAACTTCTCTTATACTCTTATTATCTATAGGGACCCTGAAAGTAAAGATCTCCTTACCTTTAGACTAGGAAAGTCTTAATATAGTAGGTTAAGATACTATTATAGTAATATTACTTAGGGTTAATATAGGTGATTTTCTGAATAAGAGTTTTTAATATATAATAGTCTAATCCTAAGTTTTACTATTAAAGATAAAAATAAGGCTTAGGGAAGCTTATAGTTTAAAGTAAATAATAGGGTTTTATAATCTAGATAATAGAAACTATAAGAAGCTACTTCTATAAGCTAAATAATAAGATTATATTATTCTAACTATTAGGTAGATATTATAGGTTAGACTAGGTATATTAGATTTAAATAATATAAGAGATAATAAATAGAAAATATTATATCTAGTAATAAATCAATTAATTAAATAAATAATTAAAAGTAACTAAATTATATTAAAAGCTAAGTTATACTCTTAGTAATTATAACTTCTAAAGGGTTTAAATATATAGATTCTGTTAGAATAATACTAAGGGCAAAAGTAAGGGCTTTTTAGACCTAGTAATTACAGTAATCACAGTGATCACTTTAGTATTAAGTAGTGATTATAATCACAGCTACTTTAGTTAGTAGGTTATATGATATGGATATCTACAGCTAACCCTGTGCCGGTACTAGTAGGCTGGCTTCCAGGTAGGTTAGCCTTAGACCAGATCGTAACAATAATAAATTGTTTATAGTTACTAGTTAAAACTTTTACTACTTTAGTATCAGAGATAACTCCTTAGAATTTATCTGAGTTATATTAATTATTAAGTAAAAATTATATTATTTCTTCTTTTAGTTCTTCTTTAAACTTAGAAAAAAAGTCTTTTTAAGTAAAATAATAAATTACTATTTAATTAGTAAATATATTAGAGATATATTATAGATTAACTATATTAATAGTACTTATAAAATAAATATAAATATTAGAAGTATATACTTTATTATAATCCTTATTATAATCCTTATTATTAATATCTTTTTCTTTCTCCTTAACTTTACTATCTAAGTTAATAAGTTCTACTATATATACAATATATATAGTTTCACTAAAGAAAGACTTATTTCTCTTTTTCTTATATTCTTTATATACTTTTTTTCTTTCTTTAATAATATACTTAGTTAAATAGTATCTATTCTTAAAATATATATAATATTATTTATCCTTCTATAATTTCTTTTAAAAATTATTCTTATTTCCTTAGCTATTATTATAGAAAGAGACTTATAGTTAATTACTTTTATATCTATTATATATTTATTTAGTTATTAACTATTAGGTATTAATTATAGAGATACTTTTTATAAATTTTATTAGTTTATTTAATAAAGTAATTATATAATAGATTTGCAAATAGATATCTATATATATTACTAGTAGGTTTAGACAAATATTTATAAAGTCTTTAATACCTTAGTATATCATAAGGAGTTAAATATAAACTATAAAATTACTTTTTATAATCTCTAGTAATACTCTTTAGAGGACTTTAAATTATCTAAAAAATTTATTAAAAATCGCTTAATAGTCTTCTTTAGGAGATATAAGTAGCTATTTAGAGAGCTTTAAGTTTTACTATTCTTTATAATACTTATTAAGTATTTATTTATTCTTAAACTTTTATTTTATTTCTTTAATTATCTAGTTAAAAAGTATTAGTTCACTTACTATATATATTATTCTCAAGTAAAGATTTAATATATTTTTAATAAATATATTCTTAAATATATAAATATATATAAATTTATTAATACTTATAATATAATACTTATTATAGAAAACTTAAAGTTTTAAATTAAAAATTTTATACTTAGTACTACTAAACTTTAATTTTTTAGTATATACCTTACTAAGATTATTAATTTACTTACTTATAAAGAGTTTATTTAGTAGATTACTAAAATATTATAATTACTTTTACTAATAAGAGATTTTTTACTATAGAATTATACTTTACTATATACCTTATATTAGTACAAAAGGTAATATAGTTCTTTATTAAGATATATCTCTTAGATAATAAGGTAGGGTATATTAGAAAGGTATTTTACTTAGGATAAATATAGTATTCTAAAGAGAAGGAGAGTTCTAAGAGGGTAAAGATATTAGTTATTAACTTATAAGTTCTTTTTAGTTTTTATCTTCTAGAATAAGACTATCTTTTCTAGTTATTTTTATTATAAATTCAGAGAATTAATAGTAAAATTAAAACTCTTTATTTTTTTCTCTATAGTTATTAATTTCCTCTTAGTTCTAGTATTAGAGTCTATCTTAACTAAGAACTTTATATATATTCTTTACAATAAAGTCTCTATTTTTTTTAATTTTAATATTATTACTTAGAAAGAAATTATAGAAGACTACTAACTTTAATAATTTCTTTTAATATTTAATTATTTATTCTTTAAACTCTTATTAGAAAGTATTAAAGAATTATAAACTTATAATACTCTCTTTTTTATATAATACTATAAAGTATACTATCTTAATATTTACTTTAGTAATAGTATATATTTCTAATATAAATATAATATAATATAGTCTTTATATATAAGGTTCTACCTATACTCAATATTTTTTTAAAATTAAAATAAATTTTATAAATTATTTTACTTTCTTTTAGTATTCTTTATAATTATTAATATAAGAAGAGGTATCTAAAGTACTATTACTAATAACTTTAATCTTATTTTCTTCTTTAGTTAGTATTATTATAGCTTAAGAAGATTATAATTAGGATTAAGGTTATAATTAAATATAAATATAATATTATTCTTAGTTAATATATAAAATCTATTTACTAGATCTTTTAAGTACTTAATAATATACTTCTTTATTTAATATCTTACTAATCTATAAAATAACAAAAATATTATTTACTTAAACTAATTAGTATAAGTAAATCCCAGTATTCTAAATAACATAGCTAAAGTCATAATAAGGTCAATAGTAGCTACTAGAAGGTTAAGCAATAAATTTATTAATATCTAGCTTCTTCCTATATCTAACCCCTTACAGAGGGGTTATAGTATTACTATTGTAAGTAACAATCATATGATTAGGATAAGAATATTATAATCAACATTATCCACAACCTATGGGCCCCTTTTGCCCTCCTGTGAGGTCATTCCTTCAACTGACCGTTGTTCCAACAATAGTAGTATAAGGTATAGTAAATAATCCTGCAAGCCAAACGCCTCCTTGGACAGCGAGAAATTACTATATCTCCATTATACAGCTTTTCTCTTATCACTTACCACGGCGCAAATCATTTCATTGGAGGCGGTTGTCAGATAACCCCGCACCTTGAATTAGATGGGAATGTAGGCAGTCTGAATTTAGGTGTCAAGTCTAGGCCCGGCGATCTCGCCAAAAACAGCCAGGGGCGCCATTAGAGTAAAGCATGACACTTACACTAAACGAAAGCGGATAAGTCCTTGCTTTTAATGTGTAGATATTGGTGCTAGAGTTAGACCTGGACCAGCTAAAACATAAACTATATGTCTATAGTCTGTGGTATGGTTCTTGGAACCTTGAAGCCTAGTCACCTGAGTGGCACCATGTGGTCGTGTCCAATTATTTCCTGTGGTATTTTTCACATTTAACTCTACAAAAACCTGCCAAACACACCCCTCATCTGCTCACCACGTCGTAAGGCAGTTGGTCACAGTCTCTAATTCTTTGCCGACTACCAAACCCTCCAGGACGGACATGGTTGAAAAACACAATCGAGCATGACTGTTTCTACGCCTAGTCCAGAGGGGGTGATTGTATGCAGCCCGACCGATGTGAAATGGCTTTACTGACCTATTTAATGTTAGGCAACGAACTGGGTCATCATAGGGCTGGCTATCTTGGTCATTATCGCCCGCTTTAATCTGCGATTCAGGATACAGAAACGCAAGCCACTACTCAATGATATATTAATATGCATCGCGTTGATCACAGCTCTCGCAAATGATGCCATTGACTTCGGATTTCACCAACTGGGTGCATTGAAACCCGATGTAACGATTTCACTCCAGGGTTACCAAGGCAGCCTCAGACAGTTGGAGATGACTCGCAAGGTAAAAATAATGACTGGCCGTGAATGTAATCAGCTTGACAAGTGAGAAAGAGGCTGATGGCATTCTCATGCTCAGCTATTTTGGATCTCCTATTTTCCACATTCTGCAAGTTTCTATTTTGCCAAGGGCACGCTGCTAGAAGTATACCGACAAAGCATCCCGGATTTTATGGTAAAACGGAGAGTGTTTCTCTGGGCCACAATTGGCTTCATTGTTTGTGGCTTCATAATCAACACGCTTATGCCAATTTTTATATGCCTTCCAATTGATAGAAATTGGTAAGAGTTCTCGTGAATATTTTCAAGAGGATAACCAGGGATGATTTTACTAACAATGTTTGAATAGGTTGATGGATAAGCCATTTTGTCCCATCAGCCCTTTCATCCACGTATTTCAAGCCAGCTGGGCCTTGCATTCAGTCAGTGCCATTCTGGGTGCGTAAGAGCTTCATCAAGTGTGATTAATGCCTGACACCTGCATTTTATAGTGTTTATTATACCCTGTCTTATTATATCGGACATGCAACTGCAGAAAACACTCAAGATTGGCATTTATTGCATCATGCTATTGGGTGCTATTGACATTATAGTTTCTGTATTTCGATACTCTATAATCATGACATCGATGAAACATGGTGATCTTTTCCTGGCCACTACGAGTACGTGATCACATCCGGAAATTCGCGCATTATTATTTCACTCCACATAGATTATCTGAGAAGCTGATTCGGATAATAGGGCTATACGGTAATGTCGATAGCAATATGGCCATTTTGATCGCTGCCTTGCCTAGTTTGGGTCCTTACTTCAGCACCAAAAAGGAGCCGAAAGATTCGAAAAGTTATGACAGTCCCGGGATAACAGCGACATTGCGATCTTTCTCAGATGCAACAGAGAAGAGGCATGGCTCAGAGGGGGAAGCGGCTGTTTAGGAAGTTGGTTCTAGAAGTGATCGTGATCTCTCCTCACTATGTGAAATCTGGCTTGAAGGTGGATGAATAGATGCTAATCTCAGATGGATTGGAGAACAATCACAAAGTTTTTGGCAATTAAACAAGAGAACCATGAGAAAGTCTAGAAGGCTCGCCCGGCCACGATCAGCTTCCTTGAGCACAAAAATGCGCTGTCAACTTGCCGGCTAGCCACGTATCCTTTAACAGAATAGACGATGCAATACATCCCCTGTGTTGAATAGCCCCCTCACCTTTGGCCTTGATCAATGCGCTACGTATTCTCCTTGAGCGAGCAGTTAGTTGATAGATTGGCTGCGACGAGAACATTGATTAATATCGCTCTCAATAAGTCCATCCAGATCCTTTATACTTATGCGAAATTACAAAGGGTATAATGAATTAGGCCAAAGGCCTAATGCTATAGGGTAGGTAGAGACAGGAAGAAGTAGCTAGTGAAGCGAGACGTAAGAGGGGTATAGAGATAAAAGGAGGGGGGACAGAAAGGATCTTTTTCTTTAATTATATGAACAATAACCAGTCGATCTCTAACCGCAGTTGTCTTCAGGTCAGCCGTTATTAGATATTGTGAATGATGTAGGGGAACTGACTCTTGACCGCTAAGTTTGCCACTTTGTCGGAAATTCGCGTAATTATGATAGTTTGCAAGCCTTTGATTGAAGAATAATTATAGTAAAAGCATAGAAAGCTCATAGTATTTGTATGGAGATTTCATTTGGCTACAATGATGGATCTGTCCTGCCCTAGGAAAAATGGTCTATTCCATTTGGCCATATCTATGTGAAGTAATAAACAAGATATGAGCCATCGCTAGGTCAATGACATTATATCACCTGGGTGGCTTTACAAGTTCCCTCCTCTATTGCAGGTTCAGGAATTACTGTCACATGAAACGGGGTTTGTCGGATGCATGTGGCCTCTGACGGACATCGTAGAGGTGTGGGTCGGATCTGTGTGGCAGCATTGCCATTTCAGTATGCCCCGAGATGATTCTTCATGCATTATGCAGTTTCAAAATAGGAAAAATGATGTAAATGTATGATGGAAGGATCGTGAGTTGCAGTCTGACTTGGAACTAATGCACGCGCTTACATGGCGGCCCGGAGCTAAATATCTTAATCCCGAGTAAATACCATTCTGGCACGGATTTTAGCTGGAGCTATGGATCGTCTCAGTCTTCCAAACGGCGAAGGGACTGGCAAGCGGATTTCATCATCAGGAGCATTTAAAGTATAATTATTTGCGTGCATCAAATCAGTTATTGTGTCTAAATTCCCCAAGTTCATTTAGTTGATACTCAAACTGCTGAAACTCTACAATTTTTGTTGCTCCTTGATGATAGATAACCATGGCCGCCGAAAAGTACAATTACGACAAACTAGCTGGCAAACACGTGCTAATATTTGGTGGCACATCTGGAATTGGATTTGCCGTAGCCAAAGCTGCCCTGGCAGCCTCTGCCTCGGTCACCATCTCGTCTTCATCGGCTGATCGTGTTGCATCAACTCTCAAAAGACTCAAGGTAGAGGTCCCCAGCGCTCAGGCTCAAGGTTACCCCTGCAATCTGGCACTGGATACGGTTGAAGAAGAGATCGAACGGCTCTTCTCGCAAATTCCAGGTGGCTCAGTTGACCACATCATATACACCGCTGCGGACGCGCTAGCAATCATGCCCATTGAAGAGATGACGCGTGAGAAGATCATCGCGGGCGGTCAACTGCGCTTTGTCGCCCCGATCCTAGTAGCCAAGATCGGTTCCAAGTACCTTACCGCTGGTCCTTACTCATCGATCACACTCACCTCGGGCACAATTTGGGAGCATCCGCACCCGGAGTGGACAGTGGTAGCAGGATACATGGGCGGCGTCTGCAGTGTCGCGCGAAATCTCGCCTTGGACCTTAAGCCGGTTCGCGTCAACGCTGTAAGTCCAGGGCTAGTCGACACCGAACTCTGGGATCCTATGATACCTGCCCAGAGCAAGAAAGAAATCCTACAGAAAATGGCATCTAAGCAGCCAACGGGAAGATTAGCCAAGCCGGAAGACATTGCCGAAGCATACATGTACTTGATGAAGGATCCAAATATTACGGGTCGAATCATCAGCACGGACTCAGGGTCACTGTTGATCTGACTTGGTTGAAATTATTGTACTAGCTGGATTTAGTATTATGAATGTAGTTTAAATGTTAAACCAAACGTCAATTTTATAGAGCGTATCATTTGGCTGGGAACCGGCCATCCAGTGGACTCACGTCTTGGCTGCCAATCTGGGAATCATAATCATGTCGGCCTACCGTATATTTTTTTTTTCGCGAAGTCCTAAAGGTTCAATCGAGCTGTTTGATATGAAACTTGTATGAGTATTACTATACGGTTTCATATAAACACGACAGTACCTATTAGACGAAAATATTCTCAAACTTGGTATCCTCCGTTTCTCGATACCGAACCACCAAAAGTGCCTCCAGAATGATAGTCAAGCGAAAGGCCACAGGAAATTTACTCGTGTCTTAAATAATACGAAGAAATTGTTCCTTGTAGCGAATTGAAACTGGTACTGACTCTTGCTTCTTAGTAGATTCTCCTTCATGGTGGTGCTACGTGCTGACATGATGTTGCGATCGCAAAAATCAGTAGCAACGACACCGGATTGACTTCGTTGTATTCTAGTCCATTGTTTCTCGACGTTCAAAAACAATGGGCCGAGTGGTAACTGGTATCTGCTAAGCTTAATTCAGCAAAATAGGATTTCGGGGCTTGGAAAAACCGTGCACACCACAGCTGTCGCTATGGAACAGCATTCCAATCTCTGACCTCGCTTCGTCCAGATGATTAATATCTGAATAATTACCAGTGATTTATTCGGTGTAGTGATCCCTGACTCGCCAGGTGGCTGGGCGGCTGGTATGAACTACACTTAACCGTTGAACTGCTGGGTGTGGGACGAGCGTATGCCTGGTGCTACACTAGAAGCAAGCTCCGAAATGTGAATGCTCAGTTTGACATCTCCAATAATCCTGTAAAATAGTGAGTAGCATGATCGGAAGCAATATTTGTTTGGAATGGGGCCTTTTCAGCTTATGTGATGGTCAAATCCTTCAACTGATGTCTGTCGACCGTTCCCCTCAAAAGAATTGTGGCCAAAGTCAAATTAGTGTGGGAGATGAAAGATCTGGAGGTCGGTTTGAACTGATAAATAAACAAATAACTTTCTAACGCTTGGCACGAGACTGACCCCGTGTTCTGGCTTGAGACCCGCGCCCAGGCTCGACAGATACAACTGGGGCCCCGCGTAGAATCCACGTGTCAACCCACTTCCTTGTTCCGCCCACGTTGTTGTTAATTATTTTCTAAGCACAGGGCGCCAAATTAAAGATCTAGATGTCAATGGACAAAGTTTTCTTAAGGTTTGGTCTGACTTGGAAAGCATAAATTTCTGGCACTAGCAATTGGTGTGCTCTAGAACCCGCTGGAGACTTACCGCCCAGCATTCCAATCGGATCGATATGCTTTCGGCTATGGACTACACGCCTGAAGGTCCTGGGTTGTGAATTTTCAAACATATATATTTTGGCCGCATTACCAGCTCAATGTCTCAATCACTCAGGACCGAAGACCCTTCAATTTTCACATACATCTACCTCGTTTTTTCAGCGATGACCGCCTTTAATTATTCAACCAGAGATATCCTTTCCTTCATCTTTTGTCTGATTCTTTTCAGCCCTGTATTGGCTGACAATGTGGGAACTATTGGAACAGATATCGTCCCCGGACAGTACATTGTCACTTTCAAGCCTGCCGTTTCATCTGTCAATATGCAGAAGCATTTGAACTCCCTCGGCGGGGTTCATCCTGTAAATTCGCAAGGACCACGCAAGGCGTGGTCTGGATTCTTCAATGGATACGTGGGTGCCTTCAACGCGACTGCTATTCAACAAATCGCTAGTTCAGCTGACGTATGTGAAGTTACATTCGCCTTGATATGGAAATTCTACGCATTGCTAAATATCATTACTAGGTTCTGTCTGTTGAGTCAGTTCGTATGTTTCGACCCGCGGGCAGTCAAATCACCACCCAAAACAATGCACCATGGGGACTAGCCGCAATCTCACATCGAAAGACTGGACAGACCTCCTACAATTACATCGCTTCTACGCGCACCGACCTTTGGGCGTATGTTGTGGACACTGGTGTTAGAACCACTCACGTCGACTTTCAGGGTCGTGCCTACGCTGGGTATAATGCTGTCCCTAACACCAACATGGTGGACCTCCAAGGTCACGGTACTCATTGTGCTGGCATTATCGCGGGTAAGACGTACGGAGTTATGAAAACAGCAAAAATCATGGCGGTAAAGGTTTTTGACCAGGGAGGGGTAAGTTCAAGAAGCAAGATCTATAGCAGGTGCTGATATGAAATATTAGGCTACCACAGATGTCGTTCTGGATGGCTTTTTATGGGCTGTCACCAACATTACTCTTACTCCTAGTCGCCTAGGAAATGCAGTGATTTCTCTCTCGCTCGGTGGTGGGAAGTCCGATGCATTCAACCTCGCTGTTAATTCAGCTGCGGCTGCAGGAATTCCGGTGGTTGTCGCTGCGGGTAATTCCAATGCAGACGCAAGCCTCTACTCGCCAAGCTCTGCTACAGGCGCAATTACAGTTGGGGCCATAGATCAAACTGACACTCGGGCAACCTTCTCCAACTATGGGCCATCAGTGGATATATTTGCTCCCGGAGTTTACATCACCAGCCTCGGTATTGCGAGCGATACCGCCACCGCTATCATGTCGGGAACCAGCATGTCCTGCCCTCATGTGTCAGGACTTGCTTTATATTTTATGGCGACCAAGGGTACAACTACTTATAATATTCTCAATACTCTGATTAGATCTTCTTTGAGGGATTTGATTTCGCTTGTTGGTACAAACAGTCCAAACCTACTGGCTTACAATGGTGTTGCTTGATTGGGCGAAAATGAAAAGAACAGACAGAAATTAGCTTAGGCTTCAAAATAAAACGACAACCATATTTTTTATATCAGTTAAGATTGACCGAAGACTTGCCCGATTATTTAAGAACATCAATACATCTTTGATTGGCCGAATGGAGAAGGGTATTAGTTCAAATCATGTCACTATCCAAGCCCGGAATCTGGAAAGTTGTTTTCAAATGGCCAACAAACCTTACCAAGGGGTCTGTGTTATGGTATGCGGCGTGCGACCAGGAGACGGAACGGTGGATATTATTGTCCGACTTCACAACGCAAGGTCTCTAAAACTAGTGAATGAAAATGGGGTAATGCCAAATTCGAAACCTTTTTTGGCCACCACATATATCACCACACGCAGACAAGGGGGAAAAAGATACATCTGATGCAATGAAATAGATTCTTGAATAAGAACCCGTGGGTGCCTTACTTAGAGGAATCGGAATCTTGATAATCTCTTGGGTTGTATTTGAAATCAATTCAACTTACTGATACGCTATCCATATCCTTGAAATCACGGGTATTTTACACTCTACTCAGTCCTTGTCGCTGCCTCCACCTTTTCAGTCTCAGACTTTTCTTCTTCTACTTCCTTGGACTCTGTTGACTTTTCAGCATTGACAGGCTGCTTGCTCTCGGCCGGCTTCTCAACCTCAGTAGGCTTAACCACCTCAGCGGCCTTCTCAACATCAACAGGCTTTTCGGGCTCAGCGGGTACCTCAACCTCATTTCCGTTAGTTTCAGCCGGAGCCTCTACTTCTGTCGGCTTTTCTTCCGCTGCAGGCTTTTGTTCCTTTGTCTCCTTCGACTCGGCAGGTACCTCAACCTCAGTGGAGGTCACGTTTTCTGCAGGCTTCTCCTCTTCAACAGGATTCTCTTCTTCGAGAGGCTTCTCCTCTTCGACAAGCTTCTGTTCTTCGACAGGCTTCTCTTCTTCAACAGGCTTTTCTGACTCATCCGGCTTCTCTGCTTCGACGGGCTTCTCGGTCTCGATAGGTATCGCAACCTCGGCGCTGTTGATTTCAGCAAGAGTCTCCTCCTCTGATACCTTAGGCTCAGCAGCTATTTCGACCGCAGCAGACACCGAGACCTCTGTAGGCTCCTCTACCTCCGCAGATTTCTCTTCATCTACAGCCTTCTCACTATCGATCGGTACCTCAACCTCGGATTCCTTGGGTTGGGGAGGAATTTCCTCTTCAGTGGGTTTCTCCTCGGCTGCTGGTTTCTGCTCTTCTGATACCTCGGGTTCAACAGACACCTCTGCTTCAACTGAGGTTGAAGTTTCAGTGGGCTTTTCCTCCACAGCCTTTTCAGGCTCCTTGGGCTTAACAGGGTTTACCTCTGGGACGGAGTTGTCTTCTTCAGAAGGTTTCTCTGGCTCAGCGGGAACTTCATCTTCAACGGGTGTCTCGGTGGGAGTCTCGGCCTCAACAGAAGTATCAACTTCAGCAGGACTCTCAATTTCGGTGGAATCTTCGAGCTCGGTGGGCTTATCCTCTTCAATCTCCCTGGACTCAGCGATCTCCTCCCCTTCAACAGGTTTGTCTTCCTCAGCTGGCTTCTCCGTGGTCTCCTCGGGCTCAGTCGTCTCGGGCCCCTTCAACTTCTCGATGGTCTCATTGGCAGCGACAAGTTGCTCTTCAAGATCATTCTTAGCCTTGGCCAACGCCTCAATCTCTGCTGAAGCTGCTGAGAGACTCCTCAAGAGGTCATGGACAGTCTTGGCTTCGGCCTTGAAGCTATTCAAGAGGGCAATAGCTTGCTTGGTTACATCTCCGTACTTCTCAGCATGAGCAGTGTCTGCAATTGTGTTTTAGTAGGTGCATCAACTCTATTAAATCGTAAAAACACTCACCAGCTTCTTGGACTTCCCAAGAGTCATCGAACCACGCCATAATGAGGGGAAAATTCGGGCT
Source organism: Calonectria pseudoreteaudii (assembly GCA_001879505.1). Lineage (NCBI taxonomy): Eukaryota > Fungi > Ascomycota > Sordariomycetes > Hypocreales > Nectriaceae > Calonectria > Calonectria pseudoreteaudii. The sequence continues at coordinate 1,229,071 of KV875242.1, read as the reverse complement.
GAGAGGGTATGTTTGATTGGGAAAAGTATTGACGAGTTGGCAGATATTGCCGCGAAACACTGATTCAAAGGAGTAATTGGTTGTCCTTTTCAAAATGTAGGAGACATCACTCCTTTTATGCTCTTCTGAATAGTATTGGCGGCGATCTTCTTGGTCGAGTCATTAGCAGCTCTTTGCTTTCAAACACGCCACCTTCACTTACCAAGAATAATTCTCAACTCACGCGACCCTTCGGTCGAAGGCTGGTTATCACAATCGAAAAGTGTGCATGGACCCTTGCAACGAGGACGTTGCTGGCACAAGTCTAGCCAATCGAGTTGGCCCACGAACGAAAGGAAAAGCACACCACTCATGATCGCCAATGCCCATTCCAACCCCGCAGCCAAGCGAGACCCCGGGATTTTTAGCATTGATGCATGACAGGCTATTTGGCATGCTAAGCAGTGACAGCTACATGCAGAGACAGAAACCCCCTTCTTCGTACAGTTGCGATGCCTGTGTCCGTGGCCAGGACCTACCTGAGCCTAAGCATGGGAGGAAATAGCTCTGCGTGAGATGACAGTGCTCAATCATATCATGCGAGTTACTTCAAGAACGTAATCTAGCATTATTGGTGTTGGCTCTCTCAAAAGCCGGATACAGGCTAGCGTTAGATCATTGACAAGGTGACAAAAATAGCGGGATTAAAAGATCATATGATATCCCCCTCCAGGTCCCCCGCCTCAGACAGGGCCGCTAAGGACCCTGGAGAATTTGGCGCCCGCATCAGCAGATCGGCCCAGTATTCTCTTGGGGTCATAAAGTCTAGTGGCCGGAACTTCGGAGAGCAGCGGAGCTCTCAATAGTGTTGACATGCTCCATAGCCAATCCCCTCACTGGTGCGCAAATGATCGTAAGAGCCCAGCCGCGATCATGATGGATGTAGCTTTTAACTCCCATCTTGCCACACCGCCATTCATTCCTTGTCAACTAGAAGGACGGTTTTTTGCAAGATTGGACCACATTCTCATCCGAGTCTTCGGAAATTGTGGATTTAAACCGCGCAATCCATTTGCAGGCCACGCACCCACGTCGGCGATACGTACTAAGCGTTCCGTTTCTTGCTTGTTGGTACCAACTTTCAGACTAGCCCCCGGCGCTGCTCTGGTAATACAGGATCGCGTCATGCCCAAAACAGAAAAAAGGTTTTCTGATATTTCCCAGTTCGGACACTGGTGGTCCCATGTATTCTTACGAAGCGCAGCCGGCCCTATGATGTCGATTCGGCCTCGACAATGACGACACCAAGACTGTTTCAAATGCTCTACATGATTACATATCAAAAGGAACAAGATTCTGATCGATGAAGTCACGGTAGGGCTTTTTATGTAGGGCACTATAAGATACTTAAATGTATGATACTCTCCAAATCCACACTTTAGGTTGAAATTGGGTAGACCTACTTCGCAGCAGTTGACCCCATAGTAATCAACAGTAGCACAGCATTGTATCTGAGTCTTATGCCGGATATACAACGTATTGAAGGGCCTTTTTTGAAAAACATAAGGCTCTTGGACACATCAAGCGAAAAAGCTGGGTACGAGCCTTGTCCACGTTTAGAAACCACCATCATTATGTACACAACCGGAACCACCAACTTGTGTATATCTCAATATTCATGCTTCGCCACGCGGGATAACCAACGCGAGTGAAATCTTAACGACATTGAGGTCGAACTTGTGTCTAAAATTGTAATTTCTCCGAACGACCATCGATTTTGCATCCGTTCACAAGAACAACATTCAAATTTATGATGGGGAAAAATCATGGTGGAAATTGTACTGCCGACAGCACCCAGAACCACCATAGGTACATATTCATTGCTATTACAGCGTCGCTGTAGCCTTCGACGGTATCGCCTGGAGTCAGAAATATAAAGTTATGGGGCACAGCGACCGTAAAATGTTTGAAAACGATTGAATTAGCATGGGAAAGCCATTGTACTCACAACAAAGCTATCGAAAAATTGGTTGCTAGATTCCCAAGTGACAGCTCAACCCCGCCGCTGTCCTGTCTAGTCAGTACCCAAAAGGGCCTAGTGTAAATGACGCGCGACCCACACTGCTCAATCCTGAAAAGCCCTTGGATCGAAACCACGGGAGATGGACTTAGAAACAGTGCTCTCAAGGGGGAAGCATGATAAGCATGGAAAAGCCCTCGAGAAGCTTTTTTCTACAATTGACTCTTTGAGGTCCATGATTAATAAGTGGGGCTTCAAGAAATTCAAGCACAAGAATCGTGACGAGGACCTTGAGAAAACCGAAAAATAAGCAGCCAATAGTAGTGTTGGTGTGACAGGTTTTGACCGCCTTCACTTTGGATCTTGAGCAACATCTAACAAGTTACTTCAGATTAGCAAGTCCCGTCATTAAATCCTCTCTGGAACATGTTGAAACTACACGTTCCATTGTCCTAACCTACCAGTGGATTTAAACTTAATTGTCAATTACGCTAGTCTAGTCCGATAGGTTAATCGATTCCCTTGCCAGGATTCCTGCACCTGGTCGACACTCCATGTTCACTAGTAGCCGGCATTTTCATATCTTTTTTTAGACGTCCAAGATTTTTTTTTCACTATGAATAACCATTATCCTCATACCCTGAGAGCGAGACTCCTTTAGGCCTGATTGATGATATTCCTGACCGTGCAGGTGAAGTCTGTGCGCCGTGCCTGGATTCAAGGTAGGTCACAATACACCATCCGGCTGTCAAACGTAAAGAAGGACTTAGAAAGAATCAACCATGCTCTTATGAATGCATTTCAACTGACCAGCCTATGATCAAGTTAAGGTCTCCAATTCACATGTGACTGCGAAAGCACGTGACCGACGATCGACAGGGATCTAGTTCAGGTGATTGCGGGTCAGCTGAGGGGAAACCGTCTTATCTTGGAGCAGTTCAACCGATGGATCCTGTCAAGGAATTTGCAACGGACATTGATGTTTAAACTCCTTGAATTTCAACTCCCTGACCATATTTGAAGAGGCGATCCAAGAAAGATGCCACCAACGACAGATGATTTCGTTCCTCCACCACCTCCCCTCACTTACAGGCGGACGGCCTCTAGTCAACTATCCCCGAAGACGCCTACCGACGATGCGCTGTCGTGGACTGCCTCTTCATCCTTTGGCACTATCAACACCGCTCCTGCAGTAGGCTTTCCTCCCTCTCTGAAGACTGACAACACAAGACCATACGCCTGTGGACAATGCTCTCATGCCTTTTCTCGTCCAGACGGTCTTCAGCGGCATCAAAGCTCCAACAGGACACGCACGCCGCCAAATCGATTCGAGTACGAGTGTGATGGATGCGGACGGCGTTTCGTCCGCCATGATTTTCCGGATCGCCATCAACGAATTACGTCGCAGGCTTCAAGCTGCGCGAGCAATCGTGTGCATGGTGACTCGGGTGCATTTGACGTACTCCGACGACGGCTACAGGAGGAACAGCAGCGTACTATTGAACTCGAGCAACTCATTCAAGCTCGAAAGGTTGCCAAAATTCGAAGCTCCAGTATCCCTTATAGCGGGGGGGTGGAGAACCCCCCCAGCAATGCTTCTCCTCCACAAAGTATCCCCATGTCTCGCAGTCAGTCCGCTATTGGCTACTCTGTCCCTATGAAGCGTATGGCAGGCGGAAACATGTACGAGGCTCCCAAGCGCCGAAAGCGAGCCGTCTCAGACCAGGGTTACAGTGCGAGCCGTCGCTTCTCAAGCAGTTTCAATTCTAGAACATCGTTTAATACGGTTGCTACTCCCACCAACCCACCTCTGCATGAATTCCCTTCGTCTCAAAATAAGCTTGGCGACCTGTCTCCCCTAGAAGAACCCTTGCAGTACCCGTACAGGGTCCAGGAAAAGATTCCAATGCCTGATGTGGGCGTGGATCCTGGGGAATATATCGCAAGTTGGAATCAGCCGCAGACCGTGTTGGAACCCTCGGCACTGCCGCCTTATGAGTCTCCTGCGTTGCCAGTACTAGGCGCCAACGTTCCTCAATATCCACAACGTGATTGGGGCCGAGCTGGCAATGGTAATTTTTTTCAAAGCTCAGAGCTCGGAAACCTTTCCGAACATAGTGTGCCTGTTAGCCCTGCCCTTTCAACGTCGTCTTTTGGCAGTGCTGATACTGGCGTATCCCACCCCCCAAGAGGTAAAAGAGTAGGGAAGAAAGTTGTATCAATGAGATACAACGAAATATCAAGCAACTCACCCATGGAGCCGCTGGGGTGGGACTCTCTTGCTGATATCGATTCGGATGGCGTATCCAATGATGACGCTTTTCCAAGTGGATACAAGGAGAGTGGTTCAGGCTCTTTAGGATTCAACCTGTTTTCCATAGAATTCCAGGCAAACATGCCGATTTACCCGAGTGAGCGCCCAGACAAATCTTCTAACTCAACTCTCAAAGACAACCTTGAGGTTTCAGACGAAAGCACGGCGGAAACAGTGACTCTTTGAGGCATCCCAAAGGCTTTATAATGCGCTGACCTTGTATTGGTTCTTCAATGGAAGCTAAGGGACTATCGGGATTAGTTGACATGCAAAACCGATCGGCGTTAGCTTCTTGCCGCCAAACAGGGGCAGCGGATTATACCCAAAAGATGATTAGCATTTTCAGCGAAGGCTTGACATATAAGGTTCATAGTTCCATAGACAGGTGTCATTTCTTTTTGCAAGATTTCCCAAAAACGGAACACTTTGCGAGCATTTAAAACTCTGAAATTATCTCTAGTCTGATGCACAAACGTCAGCTCCTGGCACATTAGCAGATGGTGATGAATTTATGCCAACTCATTTTCATTTTCATTAGTCTAAAAAGTGAATCTATACAATAACCAGTGTACGATTATGTTCATGAAACCTTTCTTCCACGCGGCGATGCCAAGTCTGGGAAGATCTCCACTTCCATTCGTGGTTTAATTTCTTGCATAGCCCCAGTCTTTTGAATTTACCTGACCCAGGTGATTGCTCTGCCAATACTAAATACCAGTTCCAATTTTCGACCCTTGCTAGTTTCAAACAAAGCACGGTCTTTCCATCGTTTATCTCGATTAAAGTGTCAAGGTATAACGATGTCTCATCAGCGCTATGGTCAAAAGTGAGATTGATACGATTTCTCGTATGGCTTGAGTTTAGATGAGTTGAAAGGTTAAACTCTCGACCCTGCTGTTGCGATGATTCAACGACTTGCTTACTGATAGTGGCATATGAAACCAAACCGGAGAGGGAGAGCGAAGCGGCAGTCATGCTTCCAGTCTGCTCTCTGCCTGACAAGCTGGTTGACACTGTCACTACTTGGGCATATACCTCATCGAGCTGCAGCATGTTGACACTATCGCGATTCCCGGGAATTTCTGTAACTGGTTTTGTAACCCATGCTACCCGATTTACCATCGAAGCCCAGGACCAGCTTGGTGCACGCCATGACTTCGGTTTGACGTGTGAGTGCATGTCCTCACTAATCCACAATAGCCCCTCAATCAAATTCCTGCGCCAAAGGCCAGCAATATACTGATCGTCGAGAAGCTCTGCAATTCGACAGGCAAGACCTGACAATGCCGGAAGCACGTCACTCTCATGTGTAAGATTTCCCATGACCTCAGAATATCTCATGACAATGACATACCACAGACTTCGAAGCTGTTTTGGTGTCGCATCGATCATAGTCATGGATTTACCCGTAATTAGGCGCCGAAACTTTAATTCATCAGACTCAGTCTGCTCGGTAACCATACAATCGCATGATATACCCGTCCGACAGTCCCATATCATTCCCTTCTCCAGAAAATGGAGGATTCGGGGTGAAAGTATGCGTTCTTGAAAAACCCAAGCTCTGGTGAGGAGTGGCCATCCTTCAGGAGTTGTATAGTGTGATCTAAAGTCCCAATGCTTGGTTCCGCATCCTAGGTCAATTTCGACCAGTGCCGCATAAACATCGATAGACACCCCATGACCAATTGCCCAGGAAGGAATACGTTCAATATATGTAGGAATGGCTGGGTCCTCATTTAGAAAAAGACCTTCATGATGCCCTGATGCCTTTGTTGCCGCGATCGTAAGAACTGCATTTTCATATATGGTTGCCATTTTCGTTGACTGTCTTTGCCAATCGTTGGTCGAGTCTTGGATGATACATAGAGAATCGATCCAAAGATAACGAATGGAGAGCTTGCGACAAACAACTACAGCATCTCGGAACGTCTTTGGCAGTGAACTCATCCGAATCCCTTGCATAAAGCTTGTCTTGTTTCTCACAAGGGTTCGCAGTGGTTGAACAGAGCCCCACTGATGGCTTAAACAAGCGTAATATTCCATTTGATTGCTTGACTCTAAGAGTCGAATAGAGGAGTCAGATGGCTCTCCAACATCTAATACGCGGTCTGGAAGAGGCTTGGGTTCTTTCTTTTCGCAATGCTCATGGCTATTCATACAAGTATCCATCCATGATGTCACTTGATGCACACAGGCTTCAGATTGAGGCTGGGCCGTACTCGCGATTGGGAATGAGATCAGTGGTATGTCAAGCTTGTCTCCGATACAGTAGAATTTCAACTCAAGACGACGATATTTTTGGTCAATCTCCATCCATTTGTAGAAGTTCTCCCAGTCTCGCTTTTTTGAGCACTCTATCCCAAGTAGATTCAGGTCGGGATCATACTCGTAATCCACCCGGTCGATTGTAATGGTACTGCTCCCACCCCACCATGTCAGCCGTAGCTTATCTGCAGGGTGGTAATGATACCACTCTTTACGCAATGGATTTGAAATGTCTCGAGCGCGCCAGATAAAGCGATGAGTGGCTGCAATTATTATACTGCAAGTTGCGCAGTCTGGGGCAGTTTGCTGAAGATCTGCATACATCATCACCTGCGTAGAGGGTCGAGGGCTATCCTCGTCGGGCTGCAGATTATTGCAGGTTGTGCACAATGTAATGACAACAGGTGATTGTCTTGGCTTCACCCAACGGCGCAGCGTGGATGTGACATCTTCAGTGTCATCAAGTATCGATAGCCAACACTTCAGTTTCTGGAGCGAGTCGGAGCGAGTCCATTCGGGTAATCTTCGGAGATATGCACGACCCCATATCCTGACCGCGATGGGATCAAAAAATCGCCAGCCAGCCGTCAGCATGAGCGAGAGCATAGATGAGAGGAAAGGCAAAAGAACGCTTATTGTAGTAGGGACCAGGGTGTTGAGAGCGAAATACTCCAACTGACTGAGATGAGCTGAAAAGTCGTCGGGAAGTTTAAAACTTGTGGTGATGACCACTGGCCCAAACCAAATGAACAGAGTGACGAAGATCAACCAGGCGCATGCTGAGAAATACATTGCCTTTTCGACCACACGGAAAAGTGCTTGATAGGCTTGCTGTAAAGCATCCAACGCTATCAGTCGCCTAATAACATCCTCCCGAGATGCTGGTCTCGAAGACCAGGTAGATGTCGGCATCTGGGCTCTTGGTGCGAAACACAACTTGGTCAAAATCTGGCTCAATGATTATTACGGTATTGTAGGCATAGTTTTGGGGAGGCTGCGGAGAACAATGCGTTGGTCCTGACCCTGGTCCTGAATGCCCCACCATTCGCCATTTCTTTCCAGCTGATGAGATAAGCAGGGCAGTTCCGAATACAACTAAGCAAAATAGAGTAAGGGTTTACGATCAGCACTTTAATGGCAGGTTGCATGGTTCCTGTGTAAGGTTTGTAGCATGCAATGACTATCATGAGTTCTTTCACAAATCTCACGGCGACATTTTGACATGACCCTAACCCTAACCCTAGCTATTTGAGATATCAAGATGTCATGCAACTAGCATAAAACTTGCATGCGTTTCTATTCTTTGGGAATCACATTTCTTTAGTAATGGTAATGGGTTTTTTTTAGCTCCCGGCAAAAAGCCTTTCTACGGTTCACTCGGCAACTCCAGAAGCTACCACTAACCCAACCTTTTATCTTGTAGGATTCATGATTCATGAACCTGATTTTGATGTTTGCATTCACGTGCAAACCCACGACTTTCCTTCTGAAAATTAGAATTATGACGAATACTTAATAGGATTATTGCTTTAATGGGAGGTCGAGAGTTCTGGCATAAGCTCTCTGTGTATGCTAACTGAGATGGGACTTTCATAGCCTAAACTTGACTTTGCCTTTTACATTAAATTCCAATATTGCTATTCTGTCAGCGATCTGCTACTCAAGCTAAGAAATTGACGTTCTAGTCCTCCGCGCGGCGTTGAGTATTTCATGAAAAGAGCGAGTGCAACGAGGCACGACTTGAACATGTTGAAAGTTGAGCTTATCTAGTTTTGAGACTAAATAACCTATTTTTAAAAGGTGAATATGAATCTAGACCAAAATAATATCATCTACCGGGTGACGGCAACGCCATAAATAACCACAATGACACATTAATGCTGACTATCCCTGAATCTTGGCATTACGACAGAGCAAAGCCACTATAAACACTGGATTAGCTACAGTTATTAATCATCAATATCGTGGCGTATGGCCCCAAAGAAGATTCCGCAGACATCGCTATCAAAGGGCTTCGAGTCGATGAAGTCACTTCGCAGCATATTAGCAAATATATCTTGAATTTTAAATCAGAGGTGGGGCTTACAGCTGCAATTCCTTTCCCATATCATCAAGATAGGACAAATACCGAATGCCATCTTCGTCGTGGCCAAACCGAATAAATTGCATCAGAACATGAGTCCGATCTAAGCTCCTTTTCTGCAACACATGCATCAATTTCTTTATCGGATTCTCAACTCCTGCAGCCCTTTCGCCGCCTTGGCCCCATTTTCCATCAGTGAAAATAAGCACGTTCAGCCGTTTGGGCATAAGGCTCGGGAAAACACTGCCAACTTTGGAGGTCAACCGAGGGATAATGTGCTTGTCCATGAACGCTCCAAATGAATTTTCAAAAGAAATTTGATCCCAATTTTTCTGGTTCTTGAAGCAGTTCAAGAGACTGGTTGAGTCCTTTTTCCGGTAAAGCTTGCTCGGATCAGACGAGAAACAAAGTTCGACTCCGTTGGTATCAATTCTTTTGGTGATATAGCTCAGGATTGTGAAGCAAGAATATATATCCTCGATGTGGTGGTCATGCATGCTCCTGGAGGCATCAATGAAGAACATGTGGTCTCGATCTTTAAGATTCCGTTGCAAGCTTTCTATTGCCTGATTGATGCTATCGTCAATGTCAAACCCACATTTCTTTGCATGGTAGAATGTTTGAGCTTGCTTGAAGGTCAGCGTTGGGACAGACCGACTGGTATCTGTAACTTCAAGCGGAGGATCTTTGGCAGTGCCACATGGGGTGGCTTCTATTCTAGGTCCCTGACCTACGTCGGCACGTCCAGACAAAGGTGATACCGAGTCAATGAATATAGTAGAAGCTCGTGTTGGCGAATACAAGCATTCGTGGCTGCTTATGATCCTAGCAAGTCGTTCGTGAAATTCCTTGACATTCAGCCGGTCCTCGGGCTTCTCAATCAATACTTCATTTTCAACCAGATGAAGAATCTCGGGAGTGACAGGATCGAAACTCTTGAGACCGCGCTTGATCTTGCTGTGCATTTTCCCCACAGCTTCCAGCGCGTTCACGCCGTTGTGGAAACAGCCTCCGTGGCCACTACCTTCGAATGTTTTGATCCCGTCGGTTTCCGTAGCACGCAATTTTGTATACTGCTCACGGCCCTGCAGACCGTTGAATATCCAGGATGCCGCATCGCTAATTATGCAACCCACAGAAAAGATGTCAGCATAGGTCGTAATGGATTGTTTTCCTTGTTGAGTGTATACATCGTGATGACTGCATTCGGGTGCGCCTGATCACGTATTAGATATCCTGGTTTTAATGTCCCGGGTTTGATAAAAGTCTTACCAAAAATTTGATTACCATGAGAATCAACACCTGGAGGTATCTTCTCGCCATTGTTTACCTGGATTATATGGCTGTGTCCGAAATCTGTGACTTTTAAAATGATGTCAAATAAGTCATGCGGATTCTTTTTGAAAACAAGAATATTGGGAGGCTTTAGATCTTGATGGATTCTACATCTGATCAGTTTGGCGTAGTCAGGAATGATCTCGTAACCATACTTACCCTTGGTATGATTGGTTGTCAGGGTCATCGCGAAAGATATGAAGGTGGTATAGCCCTTTCAACAACCCAAGGAAGGCTTTCCAGAAGGCTATGATCTCCGCGATTGTTTGAGGATGATTTACAGTGTTATAGAAGTCCTCAAGACTTCCCCCATCGGCGTATTCCAAAATGAGATTGTGAGTCACTGTCCCATCGCTTCTGGTTTGCTTATAGTATCCGTGGTTGGTGACGATATGGTCACATTCATGCCTTCTTAAGCTTTCAAACGCTGATATCTCCCTATAGTATGAGTCCATGGAAGTGTCATCGTAGGTTTTTCGGACAAGGGCGGTCTATGCTTAAGTCAGATAACTGAAAAAAAAAACAGAGCATTGTTTTTTTCACTTACCCCGTTGGAATCTAGGTCTATTTTAGTCACCGTGACGGTGTCGCCGCTGAAGATGCGACTTTCTTTGTAAATAGGAAGGATATGCCGAGCAGATAGAATCTGTCCGTAGAGTACAGCAGGATTAAATGTGATTGGGAAAAACGCCCACTGCCATTTCTCTATTTCATCCAGATCTTTCTGACGCCGAGATGCAGCAATCTGTGGGAATGGTAAATTCTCCACGGGGAAGGCACTATCCTTGATATTATCATTGATGAAAAGGTCAAGATAGCTGACGAGATTCAAGAAGACGAGAAGTGAAAATATTCGTAGAAAGTGCTTGGTAATATTTTCAGGGTTATAGATTGGCCGGTTCTGGTACTCGCGGAGGACTTTTAGAATCTTCTCATCATTCCAAAAGTCCTCGAGTTCTGTTTGTGGAATGTAGTTCGGGGTGTGATTATCCCTCCCATCGCGGCCCGTAAATCGTTGCATTAATTTTCCAAGTTCAGTTTGGAACTGTATGGTATAGGGGTATTGTTGATGTGACATGGTCAATGTCGTGTGAAGCTGAAGGTTTGAAGGCGGCGGTACGAGCAGAGACTGGTCGTCTTCAAATGAAAAACAACACCTCCAACGCACCAGACACAGCCGAATTATTAGTGGCAAGACGGAAGAGGGAGCTTATTGAAGGAAACTGAGGCTACAAGGCTGATTGCGGACCAACGGACTGGCCGTGGGGGATGCAGCCCATGTGACAAATGTCCCGTCTGCCTAAGCAATTGGATGGTCAGCAGAGCCTATCCCGCAAACGTTATTGGGCAACAAGTGGCATACATGGTGCAAGTGAAGGGCCACACCAATTGCCTAACCGGATGTATCTAATATGTCTAATTGGGGCTGAAAAGTCTGCCTTGGGTTGCAGGTCGCATTCTCTACTGGGGATGGGGTCTACATTTCGAACTGGATTAAGGTGGCAGTGGTGCGCGCGCGCGCTAAAACGTACAATGGCGGCCCTGACTGATAGAATGCAAGCAGTGCGCCTTATTCTTTCAGTTTACTATTTCAGAAGTGAAATAATAATTACTTTTGCAAACAGGTTATGTAAAGTTCCCCCACTCCTAGAGAAGTAACTAATGAGTAGCTAACCGAACATAGACGGCACGGCCTCCCGTACACCTCCGTTTAACTACGGCGACTCTTCGGCCGCCCAGATTTGCATCATATCCAATGTAGAACATTGATATCTATCTCACTGCAGGGTTGGCTAGCAGGTGGAAATCCAAGCTTACACTTCCTTAATTTCCTTCTCGTCCCAGATATTCCTCCACGTTGGTTCCTCGCTATTTCTTGAGCCAGACCTCTTCAACCTAGCGATGCAATATGTAGCCAACCAAGCGAGCAAGGTAAGCGTCATTAATGGGAAACAAATAATCAAAAAGAGCTTCAGTGCAGCCACCCTAACCTTCCAATCGCCAATGTTAAAGCCAAACCCACTGCTTCCATCATCCCCGAAGCTAATGATTCCGCTGCTGAATATTGTCTAAGATGATATTAGCCCAAATCAAGCATCAAGTATTGAGAAATACAAACAGAAACGAAGGTTCCAGGGAGAAATATAAGCGTAAAGACAGTAATAACGTGCATTGAGAGGGTTTTTTGGTGCATATCCTTTGTCCAGATCCACATCATATCAGTAGATTGCTCTGACGAAGTGGCAAAATATTCTGCGGTACGATTGTTATGGTATTGAAGAATATTGGTAAACTAAATTATTACTGTTGTTATTACTAAAACTCGAGATTGAGAATAATGTGTACTTACTAGTATTCCCATTTTCTCTACTTTACGTAATATGGTTTTAAGGTTGATTTGATGGTTATCCAAATCTCCCTCCAACTTACCAATTTTCTGGATGAAGTGGAAAATGTCCTCAAGATACAATTTTAGAGTATTCTCAGCCAAATGGGGCTTAAATGCCTCTGAGCGGGCAAGTTCGTGATAGTAAGATTTTATGTCAGCTAAAACTCTCTTGTTTTGGTCGATAATCGAGACCATCTCGTCTAGCTGTTTATCAAGCTGGCTCAGCTTTTGGAGTTGCTGAAACGTAACTAACTTATCAAGCCCAAGATTTATCTGATTTTCTTTAGATGGCGCAGTTGTGCTATTATGGAGAGCCCCGGCGGTTCTTGGTTCTGTGTTTTGTCTGATGGGTGCTGATGTGGGGTCGTATTTCGCTGAAAACATAGAAAGCTTTCGCAAAACTCTTGTTGGAGCAAATTCCATTTGTGAATTTCCCGTGTTTTGCCTCGTCGTAGATTTTACAGGCAGCGAATTTATTCTATGAGCTATCCTATTAGCCGGAATCTTCTCTACCCAATCGTCGATTGGTGCTTGATCTGTTATGCTTAAGAAGTGTCTGTATTCAGATTGAATCGATTCCAAATAACGATCCCAATTCTCCACACACCACTGTAATATTAAAAGTTGATCTGTCAAGGTTTGTGCAAATGTACTTTGGACATTGTTTGGGGAGTTATTATGGTCTCGGTCGACGTGCGCTACCGAGGAAGTAATACGCCGCTGCATCGAGTCGTTGCCTTTTACAACAATCCATAATGCGCGATTCTGAACAACATCATATGAATGACAAACAGCAATTTGTCGTTGTAGCCATTCTCCATTGTCTCGGCCTTTCTCTAGGCCCAGAATGTTATAGCAATGTTGGATCTGGACTCCAGATCTACCTATTTCCTCAAGTCCAGAATGATGATCAAGAGAGTGCAGATAATTTTCGTACTGGAAGGATGTAAAGCAGTGTGGCTTCTCTCGATACCTAAAAGTGAAAACAAAATCTAGGAACGAAGCCATGATCTGGTGATAAGTGAAAAGATAGCTGAGTTGCTCTTTGCTACAAAGCAGCGGATCTCTGGACCCCGCTGACTGAAGAAATCTGCGTATTCTATTACTTCCAAAATTTCTTCAAAGAAAACGAGACCAAATGAAAAACAATGGTAGGCAAGAGCATACATAAATCTGCGGCAGGGGTCTGTCCGGTTGGTGTCCAAGGCATCTCGAAGCTTCTCAATATCTCCGATCTTGCTTTGAGACCGGTTTGCTTTATTTAAGATAGTTCGTTAGCACATGTATACTCAGTATAACATAAGCGTTTATGATTGCATAACTGACCGTCACAGGGCGCTAACGGGTCCCATATTGCTATCAGATGCTCCTCTGGATCGAAGAGATCATCCTTATCCGCCTCGAGTCTGGCCTGGTAGTTCTTCAGCTTATAAGCGAACTCTCTTGTCCGTATCAAATTGAGAGGGTAATCCCGAGCTTGTTCAAGCGACTTTGCAAGTGCATCGCTATGATTATTACTTTGGCACATGTTTGATGGGAAGTATTGTGGATAAGATTTCGCCTGAGCTTTGCACTGATTGGTAAATGCTGTTACAGAATGAATTCGTGCGTGTAAAATACAAAGAGGAGCTGGGGATTTATAAAAATTCCAAGCGGCAAAGCCCGTGAAGCCTTGTTGTTTGATAGATAGAGAGCAATTGTCATTGTTGTTTCTGGCCTTGGATTTCTGACTATGTACCTGCATGATAGGGGTCCAGATGCCTTCTCGAAGTGGAATAATATTGGCAAGTCAGGGTGGCACAATGCTGTCAGCAGTCCTGTAGTGGGTGGGTGCGACGCCGCGCCATGGCGCAAGTCCAATGTGGAGGGGCTCAGAACAGCTAGCTACCAAGTGTAAGACACAAAAAGTCGCGCATACAGGATACCAATCATGTGAATTTAACTAGGATTATAACAAATACGTGTCATTTATCTCAGCCGTGTTCGGCTGAATCGCATTTCTCAACACCCGAGCCAGTCCACGCTTCCCCAGGGGTACTTGGCAGGTCTAGGTAGAAGAGGCTCATGACGCCGCTCAGTGTTGACAAAGAAGCTTCCGTTTCAATAAAGGTTGAAGGAATTAGCATCATATTTCCGTCTGTATTTATTTCCGCTTCACGTTTGTGCTTTATAGCGAACCCGGCGGGTAATTTCCTTTCGTTGGTCCTGTGAAGGCAAATACAGGTCAGCCACAAGTCAGGCAAGGCGAAATACCATGGAATCAGCCAAGGCGAGGCGGACCTCGGTTAATTTTTGGGGGACCACAAGCAGATATTCCTTTCCAGTTTGCTGGCAAAAGTCAGCCACAAGGCAACTCAGTCACTTGCGCTGATAGCTACTCACCGTGACGGAAACACTATTCTCGTACTCGGGGAACGCTTTTTTCAAGTACGCAAGCAGGGCATCCTCCCTCAGTCGATAGCACGGAAATGTGTCAGACTCCATCCTCTAAACCACGGATCTGCGAGCGTATGGACAAAACGTGCACTGCCACACGCATGTCTCACAAGGTCAAAGCGAGAAAGTGAGAATAATTTGTTGGATATGATACGTATGAGCTGAGATATTAAGGTCTCATGAAAATAGAATGACTCTGTTCTGTCCAGATTATGCCCTTCGTACTTGCATGTACTTGGGGGCACGGATGAGATGGTGCGGTATGGCGAACAAAGAACGAGGCAGACAGCGGGGCGAAGCGCCGCCTTCATTTGAGGGGCCTGAATGAGCCTCAAATGAAAGAGGGGTAGATGTCATGCTGCAGTTGCCAGCCTTATTGAAGTGACACTGCAGCATCACGCGCCACACGTGTTGATATCTGATTGGCAAGGTTTCTAATCATTATGCATGATGACAATTGCATCACTCATGGTTTTGGAGGGTGGAAAAACACAAGATAAATACTTATCGCCGAGAGGGAACTGTGACCCCGAACCCGTTCACATGAACAAGACAGCATTTCAACGGGGATCATTGGATCGATAGTTTCGAATCTTGCTATCAAGCTTTTAGAAAGATACTTGGAATAATTACCATTAGTATCATGTAGTGTATGGTGCAAATTCTCGTTGTATCCCACCTTAGATGATGGCACGAGGCTGAGACAGAACCCCTCCCCTATTTCCATATTGGTTGTGTTGCATTATCAGTGTTTGACACCACGCAGGATGCAAGGAAGAAAAAGTTCCTTCGGCAGAGGATGCCTGTCCGCCCTTCCACCCTTTTTTTTTCAACGCCAGTCTCCAACATGCTGACATGAGAAAGGGCCGTGGACCATGCTGAAGCCATTGCATTTTGAAACCGTGGTGCGATCTTTAGTAACAAGTAGCAATAAGAGTATTCAAAACCGATTATCGAACTCGCAACCTTCAATTTCCTGAATCTCTGAAGTTTATCACAAAGGTACATTTCACCGTTACTTAAATCAACAATACAAGAAATATTGGCTCTCAAGCCCCCTTGATACATTCAATATGTTCTATCATCTCTTTCCTCTATTCATTAGGTTTAGTATTGTTATGTATTAGGTATCAAAGTCTCGGAAAGCCTTTTCAAGATGAAGCTATTCAAGTACCCTGATAGTTGTTTGTGCAATCACACTTCACTAGTTATGAAATACTTTCGCACAATCCCTGCCTCTGTTCTACCAATGGGCAGCCAGGTTGATGCAATATTTTGTGCAACCAAATGAAATAAAACTCTGCTTTGGAACTCATTACTCTTATTAAACTTCGCTTTGCTGATTAGCTTTGGACTGAGAATTTGAAAGTGTGTGTGCTCCCGGGGATTTACAATTGTAATAATAATAGCAGCTATTTAGGTTATAAGATTTATTGTTTATTTAAATCTAACTTTTAAAAAAACAAGCTACAGGCTTAACAAGGAACCAGGCCACAGAGGTGGCGTACAATTAGAGTTATATAATAAGGTCACCCTTATTTGATCTTCTTCCTCCCCTAACCAATATCACATATGATTACCCTATTGACTTTTAGCTCAAAAAGTAGTAAAGGTAATAAGCTTATCAATATATATTATAGTATTAATATATATATATACTAGATATATATATATATCTAATATAGGGTAATATGTACTATAATATAATAGTAACTATTACTAATATATTATTATAATTAATTAATATAATTAATATAATTATTATTATTAATATATTATATAATTAATATAATTATTATAATTAGTACTATAATTTAAAAATTAAAATAAGAAGATTTATATTAAATAGTAAAACTATATATTAATTATTCTTATAGCTTTTATTAAAATTAATAGTTAATCACTAATTATACTAAAATATTAACTTCAAATTACTTTACTTACTCTTTGTATAAGAGGAGATAAGAGTTAGGATTATCAGGGATATATCGAACTTACCTAAGATACTAAGTAAGTAAGAGAGTAATAGTAAGAAACAAGTGCTAAATACCTTAGCTAAGATCTTTAAATATATCTTTTAATATTTTTTACTATTATAAGTGTAGTAAAATATAAAATTTAATATTATTTAAAAGGTATAAAGCTTACTGAGACTAATTTACTCTATAGTATAGATTATATTATCTTTATTAAAATCTCTAATTAGAAAGATATTTGGTTTAGTCTTATAATAATAATTAAAATTTAATTTATTTAAATTATAAAAAGCTTTAGAGATTATAGATTTATAAAATATATAATTAATATTGTTTAGATATTGTTATTTAGTGTACAAGGGTTAGATAACTAGTCTCTATATTTGTAGATAAGATATACTTTCTTTATACTTCTTATTTATAATTATTTTTAAGTGGTCGAAATCTATTATATAATAAATATTAGATTGAAGATATAATAGAGGAGTTCTATAATATTATTGTAATAGATCTTAATTAGGTAGATATAGATAAAGAATAATATTAGAGGTAAATATCTAGAGAAAATAAAATAAGTTATAATTTAGGTATTGTACTATTTGCTTTATCTTTTTTAATTATAATTAAATACTATACTTTTTTTTAGTCTTATATTACTATATTAGATTAGAGTAATAATAAGTATAACTTTATAAATATACTATAGTAGTTAAAACTATTTAGCTTATATATTCGACTATTTCAACAGTCATAGAGTGGTTGCTATACTTACTGTTCTACACCTCTATTATCTACTGAAAGGATCGGCTAGTATTATAATAAAGGAAAAAAAAGAGCTCCAGACCTACCACCTTATCCAAGACTATTTCAATAATAGCTTGAATAAATTACTTTACCTTTATTAGATCTTAGCTATCACCTAAATAACCTCTTTACTTTTATTATAATCAGAATTACTGGAAGATTCTTTTACTCTCACCTGCTTACTAATATAATAATATCTGGTTAAGTATATTATTACTTTCTCAATCTATTATTAATAAATCATAATATATATTAGTTCTTATTTGATAAGGTAATATAATTATATTTAGTAATAGTATTAGATATTTCTTAAGAGACTATAGAAAAGGTATGCGATCTTCTTAATAAATATAATCTATATATCAGAAGTATATACTTTACTATTTCTATAATATAACCTAGAGTAGAACCTATTGCTATTGAACTAAGAGATATTCTTATTAATAGAGAAATTACTATTATTATAAATCGAGATAATCTGAGTAGAATTAATTTTTGATAAATTATATACTTTCTTTATAGGGAAGAGAATTACTTTGTGTACATTCTTTCTAGATACTATAAACCTTTATAATACTCTCTTTTCTTTCCTTATAGTACTTTTAGCTAGGGAAAATTTAATTTAAATACTCTGAGCAATATTTTACATTAATAATCTTTAAATTAATAAAAACTATTAAAAACTGATAGTACTTATAGACTTACTTAATTATAATAGTATTATAGTATAATTCTTAAAGAACCGAGATTTAATTACTTTAGCTATCTTATATATAAATATTTAGTTAATATATATACTAGGTTAAAAGATACTCGATTAGCTTATCTAAAATAAGTATAATTAATCTAAGCTCTTAGAAAAAGTAAATAAACTAGAAATATATTACTTAAAGATATACTACTAGTATTATTTCTTAGTTCTTAAACTTAGGCTTCTGACTATATAGCTGATTCTTTAGCTCTTACTAGAGAATTTAGAAAGTTAATATTTTTTATTATAATAATAATAAATCTAAGATAACTAGAAATTACTTTATAATTATAACTTAATTAATAATATATAAATATTACTATAGTTATATATCATATATTTCATATAAGATACTAGTTTTTTAAAAGGTTTTTAAAAACCTATTTTGGAAAATTAGTCTATTTTATCAGTATAGTTAAATTCCAAAAACGAGGTTTACTATATATATATCTTCTAATCAAGATATAATTTTCTATAATAATTATTCTTTGTTTTAACTACTAATATAGCTATATCTATATCTTTTAGGTCTTATCTAAACTAATATTAAAAGCTTTTAACTAAATAATATCTACTAAAATATTTTATTCTAAAGTAGATATAACTCTTTATAAATATATCTTTTATATAAATATATATAGCCGAAACTACTTAAACAGTAAAAGTATATATTATAATAGAAATAGTAAATATAAATTTAGTTTTCCTTATCTAATTTAAGACTATACTATTATCGATTTATAAGGATATATTTATTTTTAATAATAATATAAAGAAGATTAATAGGTTACTACCTATATACTATTACTTTTACTTTATATAGATTTGTATATTTTTATTAACATTTACCTTACATCTTATATATTTATGTATCTTTTTAAGTATCTATATAAGGGACTAGATTATACTAGCTTTTGTTTATAAGATTAATTAAATACTAAAGAAGCCACAGATAAATATTAGGATTATATCTTTATCTAATATCTCTTATTAAGTAAAGCTATATATTGATTACTTAGGTTCACTATTACCTCTAAAGAACCCTCTATTCAATATCTTTTAATTTATCTTGAAAATATATAACTTAGTATAATATACTATATAATAGATCAATCAAATATAAATAACCTACTTTAGTACTTTTAAAGACCTAGAAAATAGGAATTACTCTATCTGATATATTAAGAGTTTTATATACAATATTACTATATAGTACAACCACTAGATTAGAACCTACTTAAAAACTTCTAGATTATTAGTTAATTATAAAATAAATAAAAGTAAATCTATTAATAAATACTTCTAAAAAGATAAAGAAATAGAGCTATTATATGTATATATAGTATACTTTCTTAACTAAGAGAACTATTCTATCTTTGTATATTACTCTAATATTAACCTATATTTACTTTTGTAGACTTCCGAACTGTTAAAAGAACTCAATATTCAATATACCAAGAGGTAATAATTGCTTTGGATTTATTTCAATATATATCTAAAGCTAAGTATGCTTTAGAAGAAGTTATAGTATCCTTTTATTAACTATTATAACTATAATTTCTATTTACTTATCTTATATTAGATATTCTCTTATTTGTTATTAACCTTTAGGATAGATTTTATTATAATATATATACAGACTTTTTAAATAACTCTTCTAATTAAAAAGATATTATATTTCTTACTTTACTCTTAATTAATTATATTCTTAGAAATCATAGTATAAGTCTTAAATAAATAAGCTTACCATAACTAAACACAATTAAATAAGAAGTCAATTTAGAGATATCTATATTTATTAATTAGTATAAAGAGCTATTATTATATAGTA
>KV875242.1:1136569-1208878 GCA_001879505.1 Calonectria pseudoreteaudii | reverse complement strand
TTGTTAATAGTAAAGTAAGACAAAGTAAAACTTTTCTATTAAATACCCTCTATAATTAAATATATAATAAAAGTAGTATAGTTTATATTATTAGTTCGACTATATTAAGTGTTATATTATATAAACATAGCTATATAGCTTATTCCATATTTGGAATCCCTATTAAAGAAGATTCATTAGATCTTACTTCTTCTATCTACCTAACATCTAGTTAAGTAAACTTTCTCCGAAATATAAACCTTATCTTATAAGAAGAATTCCTAATAGTAAATAAAATTATTATTAAATATACTAAAGATCTTTTACAGAGTATTATAAACAATAATATATTATTTAGTAATAAAACCTTTATAGGAATTAATAACTTTTGACAAATAATACTTATTATACTTAATACTATAGCACTAGAAGTAACATTCAATAACTTAATTTAATTATCTATACTATAGCTACATTTTCGAATCTTATAATTAAATATACTTATCTAAACTTCAATAGATCCTGTATATTTTAACTAGCTTGATTAAGTAGGAGATAGTATATCTCTCTATGATTCTAAAGTATTACTTAATTATTTAAATTAAATACTTTTATTTGAAATTATTATTAATCTACTTTTCTTACTAATTATTATTAATAATCTAACTAAGTCTACTTTATAATTATTTCTAAGTTTATTTAATATATAAGTAAATGAGTTTAATAATCTAATAGTTGATTGTTTATCTAGATAGGAAGGTAAAACCAATCTTATGTTTTACTCTTTTGCGATTTTATTACTAATACTATAAATTAACTATATATCTTAGCAGTAATTCTATTAAAGAAGCCTAAAATAACAATCAGATAATACTTTTTACTATCGAAAGTAACTATTTAACTATATTACAAGAACCCGGTATCTCTTTATATCAATTAAAATTGAAAGTTAGAATAATTTGCCATATTATACAAAATTTATTTATTTATAAAAGATTAGTGAAAAATATAAGAGTATAAATACTATCTCTATATTAATATCTTATCTAAGTATAGCTACTCCAGGACAGTAATATTATATTAAATTAAAAGATTGAATTTTACTTCTTTTATATATTATTCGAATTTTGCTCCAGAATAATAAATTGGACTATCTAATAAAGATAATTCCTATTATAACTTATATATACAACTATATTCAATAGTTATTAAGGTTTAATACTAAACAATGTGATATTAGATTTAAGAAAACTTGTTTTTGTTTACAGTCAATTCTACACTAGTCTATTATAAGTATAATAATAGTTAGATATTAGTATTCTTCTTTCTGAAGATAACTAAACATATAAAACCATAAATGTTATATATTATCAGTTACTATTGTTAGAATAAGTATACAATTTTATTACTTTGATATAATTAGTATATTTAGTACTTATTCTAATATATTTATATGTTGCTTTATGTACAAGCTATTACATTATCTTATATTGGTTGTATCTTAAGATAATAAATAATTATTGTTCTCCTTATATTTACTTTTTCTTCCCTTCCCGCTTTCTCGACCTTTGCCTCCCAGTCTTTTCCCTCTCTAGATTTTCCCTCCCCAGATTTTCCCTCCCTAGATTTTCCTTCCCTAGATTTTCCTTCCCTAGATTTTCCCTCCCTAGATTTTCTCTTCTATTCTCTCACCCCCTAATTTCTTATTTCTAGAATCTATACTTCTCTGTTTTCTACTTTCTTGTATCTAAATATTCCTCTTACTGCTATTGACTATTGATTATTATTTAAAATATTATAACTGAAATACCTAAACTCTTGAATATAATTGAATTGTGAGATTTTGTTGATTTTGTCTCTCTAGATATAATATATCCTAATACTCCGAATTATGTGGAAATTTACTTTAATATAAATATTTTTTAAGAAGATAATTTTTATAAACTTACTTTGACTATTGAGCTGATATATACTTATATTAGAGCTTATTTAAAGTATAATAAATAAATATTATATAATAAGAATGCTTTCTTTTATGTGACTAGAACCTTTATAATAGACTTAATCCCAGAAGGCAAACTTAGGATCATTGTTTAAACTCTTAGTATAAAGTGGTATACTTAAAAATAACCTAATATATATAGAATAGTATTATAAAGCTAATTAATAATAATATATAGGTACCCTAGTAATAACTTGAATCTTTTGAAATACTAAGAATACTTGCCCGAATAATGGTGTCTATTTATTATTTTTATTAGTTTTGTCTCTGAAAGGGATATTACTTAAACAGACGAATCTTTACTATATAACTTTAGACTAAAGACTTTGATATATAATCTCGGAAAAAATGATATAACTGAATTTTCGGTGTTATGCTTTTTTGAGAATTTATAATAGTGGAAAAATATGAATATACTAAATATAAATGCTTTTCTGAATATCCTAGCAAAAGTAATTAACTATATTTTATTAAATATCTTTGTTATATGAATTCTAAACTTAACTTACCTCCCAAAAATATTACCCTTAATAGTTTCATCATTTTACTCACAAGGATCCCCAGAAGGAAAGAAAATATAAAATCGATGGGGTAGTCAGACACAATCTTCTTCTATAAGAAATCAGTCTTTGCTTACTTTAAACTTAGACTTCTCTAATATAGGAATACCTAAAGAGAGATTAGATACTAATATTTATATTAGCCCAATAATATCTCTAATAACTCCTACCCTACAAAAACCAAAAAAAAATAATAACAATAGTAATAATAAGAATAATATAATAGTATTATTACTTTTACTTATATAATAAAAAGATAACTAAATAATTATAAACTCTAAAATATTAAGTCTTTAGAGTCTAACTAAATATTAACTTAAAAAGAAATAATATTAATAAAAATATATTAATATTATTTAGATTTTACCTATATATATATATATAATATAGTATATATATACTAATATAAATAATAGTAACTAATATCTTATTTAAGTTAAAAGAGAAGAAGAAGAAATAGTAAAATAAGGAAGAGAAAAGGGGATAAGAGTTAATATTAATCGATATAGAGAAGAAGGTTAAAATTGAAATTTCTCTTTGGGAGAGACATATAATAGTATAGTTCCCCTGTGCTAAAGTAATACCAATAATATTATTGCGAATAACCTCACCGGACTGCGCGGAGTGCGGCAAAGCTCTAGTTGGCTATCAAAATCTTGTTGCCCTGACTAAAGAAACAAATATCTTAATATCCTCTTCTAAAATCCTCTTCCAAAACAAACTTTGCTCTCATAAATCGGAGATAAAGTTAGCTCCTTGCTATTTAAGATGCCTCTTGCCAAGACCGATCGGCACCCAAGATTTATTGTTATTATTACTTAATGATACTTTTCTTAATGAATAGGGGGAAGGACCTGTTTCGAATTCTTGATTTTTGAGTGAACCTCATGCTTACAGAATGCACAGCGATAGCCTTTCGGAGTTTCATTTGCCCCGCAGTGGCATTGAAATAGCCACTGACCGCATGTATTTCCCACATTTTAGAAACCGTAGCGACCAGGACGGAACGATGTTTCTCGCCCTCTGTTCCATCCGACGTCTTCGAAATCGGATCCACAACGCCGTTTATACTACTAGCAAAAAGGCAGAGGCTGGTCTCCCAAACTCCTCTAGCCCATCAAGCTCCAGCCAGGCTGCGCAGCATTCCAGCATTCATGCCATTTCATCCCTAGAGGGCGTTCTGGATGAGCTTGCTCGACAGCTCCACGCCTAGTACCATTCTCTTCCGGCTATCATTAAACCGGATCTTTCCACAAACACTCCCCGGGGCATGCAGGACGCATGACTGCGTCTTCGGTATTGGTCAGTGAGGCATATTATCTATCGACCTTACTTAATCTGTGCCACAACCTGGGCGAGCAGCCAACAAATACCCGCTTTTGTTCTGGAGTACTCCAAAAAATGCATAGAGAGCTCTATAAACTATGTCGAGACGGCCATCTTCACTTTGAATAAACTGACTCACTTTTCATGGATGACGGTCCAAGCGTGAGTTTCCATTGACGATGCCCAAAGTCGGCTATATCCTAGTGTCAGATACTAATCCGGCGGTATTCTTTTTTCAGGTGCCTCTCTAACTGCTTGCTTCTTTCTACAGCAGTGAATTGCTCACTTCTCAGGGGCCAGGTACCTGGTTTTGATGACCTGTTGAGCGGGGTGTTGACATCTCCGGAGCCATGGGCGACACCGGATTTGAGCGCAGAGGTTCTGACCTGGATCCTACAAACGTTAAAACACAAAGTGCACTTGCTTACATCCGGATCAAAGGGTAAATTCCGAGATGAACACATCTCGTGATGGAATTTTCCAGTGTCATTTATTACCTAGTTCTCTGCCCATCAGACGGAGAACCTCAATCCTCCGTTGGCGCATACGACGCTGCCGGTACACCAGCCGGAGTCTTCGCCACAAAGCATACCTACAACAGCAGCAACCTCGGACCAATATGCGGGACGACGTCCTGCCATCTTATCCTTAGCCAACTTGACCAGCTCCGGTCGATCGACCTCATCTCTGACCGCAGACAGGGGAGTGGCCAACTGGAACGGCTCCAGCTGCTTCCAGAAATCCTCACCCGCTGCCCAGTACATATCTCCCTCCACGGGGCCCGGGTTCACAGCATTGACTGTTGCCCTCTCGGCGAGTTCCCTGGCCCAGGTTCTAGTCATGGCATCCAGGGCAGCCTTGGTACCGCCATAGAGCGTGTGCGTCTTGAAGCCCATGGTCGCAGCCACAGAAGAAATGTTTACAATCCTTCCAGAGCGGTCGTGTGGAAGAAAAGGGAGGATGGCCTGTGTGACAAGAATAGGTGCCAGCACGTTGACGCTGTATATGCGGTTGAACTCGGAAACAGGCACCTCGCCAAGCGCGTAGTCGCCGCCAACTCCAGCATTGTTAATGAGGATATTGATAATGACTTTGCCATCTGGTCCAGCAAACTGCTGCTTGGCGACTTCGGCGATGCGGTTTGCTGCTTCTTCACCCAGCTGTAGATCAGCCTGCACGGGTACAATCCGGACTTCGTGGGCCTCCGTAAGCTCGGCAGTCATGTCCTGAGCGGATTTGGTAGAGGAATCTGAAGTGTAAACGCCCAGGACGTGTGCGCCCTTTGCTGCAAGATGGCGCGTAATGGCAGCTCCAATGCCTTTTTGTTCCATCTAGTTAGATCACGCATCACATATGATCAGTGGGAGATATTACCTCGGAAAGCGCCGGTTACGACAGCAATCTTGCCCTCCAACGGGCGCCCAGTTGTTTGCACCATTTCTAATGAGGAGAAGAGACGAGAAAAATGACAATGTTGAAATTCTGCTTGGGGTACAAGTGATGGTGGGATGGAGGTGAAATGAAGATGCCAGCAGTCGCGCCTCATTAAATCAACGTTGCTCGCAAGATGAACTTCGTGCATGAAAGCTATGACATGTTTTAGATCCGCTCATCTGCAGCCCCATTGCATGCTGTCCATTGTTGCAAATGCGCAGGCGGAGGCGGTGGTGGAAAGCGGCGAGGCGGAAGCGGCAGGGTGGAAGCGGAGGTGGCGGGGATAGCGGCAAGTGGTGGTGCTCAGCGGTTGGCGGCTGGCGCAACACGACTCAACTCGAGACGAAGATGGCGATGGTCATGCTCTACTCGGTGGGTCCATTAAGACTCATCTAAATGGAAGAAGACCACGTGTCTGGATATCTGTGATGGAGGCCATCAACCTAGTTATTGGCTTGGTTGGCCGTCTCCCAATTCCAACATTGTGCGAATTTCATTCAAACGACTATCAGAATGAGCAACACAGCTGATCCAAAGTTTCGCGAGGTCAAAGAGCGCCAGGGAGCTCCCGAAGTTCCTGTCTCCAATCTTTTTCGCCTTGATAACCGCACGGTCGTCAGTAAGTAAAGCAAGCGTTCGCTGTCGACTTGTTGAACAGGTGCCAATTATTTTTTTCATAGTCACTGGAGGAGCAGGATATCTAGGGGTTGAAGTCGCTGGGGCCGTCTTGGAGTCTGGAGGAGATGTAGTATGTCTGGATGTGGTTGCAACCCCTCCCGAGAAACCATGGGGTAAGCATTCACTATATGACATAAAAACGCCGTTTTCCTCCAGCTAACCGTCCTACAAGCCCACCTCGAGGAAGTTGCCGCCAAATTTGGCCAACGAATATCATATCATCGACTTGATGTCACCGATAGCTCAGCCATTAGCGGTGTTTTTGAGTCCTTCGTTCCCAACCTCCGATTTCCCATTAGAGGCTTCGTTGGATGTGCTGGGGTATCAGATAATGATCCCGCGCACGAGTTTTCGGTGGATAGGTTCCGCCGCTTGATGGATATCAACGTCACTGGCACATTTGCCGTTGCTCAGGCCGTTGCCTTAGAAATGCGAAAGGCAGATGTCAGCGGCAGCATGGTGCTAGTCGCGAGCATGAGCGGCACAGTTGTGAACAAGGCGAGTAGATTCCACTGCAGGCACAGTGTGCCTTGTATATCCCAAGAGCCGTTGCTAACTCTCAAACCAGGGTGTTGATACCGCTGCTTACAATGCTTCGAAATCCGGTGTTCTCCAACTGGCTCGGTCGCTAGCAGCAGAATGGGGTTCTCGCAAGGGAATGCCACTGATCCGGGTTAATTCGCTGTCCCCGGGTTACATTCGCACTCCGGCCACGACAGAGGCTCTGCAGAAGCCAGGTATGGAGGCTCAGTGGACTGGCGACAATATGCTGTATCGGTTGAGCTTGGTGGACGAATTCAGAGGGCCTGTTTTGTACTTACTCGGCGATGCTAGCAGCTTCATGACAGCATCCGATTTGAGGGTGGATGGGGGTCACTGTGCTTGGTAGACGCTTTGCAATTCACAAAGTTCTCGAGTTGACGAGAGTTTTTCGAACCTGTTTTCTAGCCTTTTAAGAGCTCATTTCTTAGTACCATGTCCTAGATACATGCCCACTGCGTAAATACTTTAGTTTGTAAGGTTTATGACCTGGGTCAACTTGCCCAGCAAGCCACTGTAAGAAGCCCAGATCACCTGCTCTTAGTTAATCTATCCCTCACCAACTTAACCAAGGGAGGGCAGACGTTATCTCGCATTTTCCGGTTGGGATGATCATATGCATCAGTCGAATGGATCCTAACGATGTCCCACAATAAGTTTGACAACAAAGTAATATTATGGATTTTCTTCGGCTTAGTTAAATACAATGGTTTCATGGCATAGCAGCCGGTTTTCTCTAATGTCTTGTGCATTGAGTTCATCAGTTCCTGTAGCCCGTTCCCATGCCTCCCTCTCGTTTGCGCATATCTTGCTTTCCAGATGTCGAAGGGCTACCCTCTTGTGTGCCACCTCAGCCGGGATATCCACGTACCACAGCTCGGTCATTAGCTTTGAAGCGTCACTCCAAGGCTTTCGATTGAGAGCGCAGTAATTTCCCTCGACCAGAACTATTCGGGCCGTGTGTGGGATGAGAATACTATCTTCGACGGGGTCTTTCAGAGCGTGGTCAAATGACGGTGCTTGAACTGGCTGAATGGGTGTTGCCGTCAGAAGTTCAATCAGACTGCGAAATCGCTCTCCGTCAAAGGTAAAAGCAGCTCCGCGTCGATGCACCGCTGAAGCTGGATCTGGCATCGCAGCTAGCTGGGCTCGTGTGTAATGAAAGCCGTCCATAGGAACATCGACAGCGACATCAAAAGCATCCACAGATCTTTTGCGATGGAGCTCATTGATTTTGACCCTCGTCATCCTAGCAAGGGTTGACTTGCCTGATCCGGGAACGCCAGAGATGCCAATCACAATCCGTTTATCAGAAGAAGTCTCATCAAGTATTTCTTCAAGTTTGGCTAGTTAGAGGCATTCACGATAACTGAGTACTGCATACTTACTCAGAGCTCTCTGGGACAATCGATCTATTTCAATCGATGATGCCTCTGAGATATCAACATGTGGTGCCATTTTAGATAGATCCTTTTGAGGTAATGATGGGTGCAGGGGATGATGGATTGTTTAGTGTTGGGTGTTAGATTTGAATAAGGGAATCTTGTAAGGTCAGTTTAATATCGTCAGTGAGCCTACTCGTTGTAAACTTCACTATTAACGCAGAAGGAAATTGCGCGCCATACAATACAATAGGCGATAAAAATCAAAAAGAATAAATAAAAAATAAAATAAATAAAAAGAGGGATCAACAGAAATCGAAACATTCATTGGACCTCACCATCATGGTCAGAAGATGAATCTCCCTCTCAGTATGCCTACCCTACACGGCAACAACTACCAAATGTCCCACTTTCCGAGTTCCACAACCCACTTCATGCATGTTCTGTGCGTTCCGCCTCCCGCCTCCCGCCTCCCGCTTCCGCCCGCCGCTTACCCGCTCCGCCTACCCGCTCCGCCTCCCACAAGGTCAATCATGTGTTCCACCGGATCCCTGCCAAGCGATTGAACTTTCTCAAATTGACCACCTCGTAGAGACCACGTGCTCTGTCCATAGTTTTCAAAGTTTATTGGTCTTGATTGGGTGGTCCTGTGAGGCTATGAAGCTGAGTATCTTTGTTGGGTTGGTGAAGATAGATACATGGTATGCCTAGGAGTGTTGAAAATGTCGCAGTATTAATGAATAAAAAATCACCTACTTGATTGAAATCGTGATGCTCATATTGCTTGCTCGCACTCATTTCATCAACCACGATCATGGCACCAACTACGTTCGGCAAGCTGGACCAACTGGCAATTGACACCATCCGCACTCTCTCGGTATGATTCAACTTATCCCGTCTTTGGTATAATCTGGAGAACATAAAAAATTCTTAAGAATTTAGCTGATGAGAGAGCATATACCTAGGTTGATGCTATCTTTGCAGCGAATTCGGGCCACCCAGGCGCTCCCATGTCGGTTTCCAGTCACGCCCAAGCGAGAAGTTTATCTAATGCTCAGCGCACAGGGGCATGGCACCTGTTGCCCATGTTCTCTTCACAAGATTTTTAAAGTTTAGCCCAAAAAATCCCGAGTGGGTTAATCGAGATCGCTTTGTCCTTTCGTGGGTTACCGGACATCATTTCTAACAACACTCGGTAGCTAATTAATTCCAGAAACGGCCATGCGTGCATACTGCAGTATGTTTTACTTCATCTTTGCGGCTATGCCATATCAATGGACGATTTGAAAGCTTTCAGAGTAAGCTAAACTTGCACAGACTTCAGAAGCTATGCATTAATGACACTTAATTTAGAAACTGGACAGCATCACGCCTGGCCATCCTGAGGCTCACGATACTCCTGGCATTGAAGTTACCACTGGACCTCTAGGTCAAGGTGTCGGCAACGCTGTTGGTCTGGCCATTGCTCAAGCACACACTGCTGCTAGATTCAACAAACCCGGCTATGACATTTCTGATAACTACACCTATTGCTTTCTTGGTGACGGTTGTTTGATGGAAGGTGTTGCCAGTGAGGCCTGTTCTCTGGCGGGTCACCTTCAACTTGGAAACCTCATTTGCGTTTATGATGATAATCACATTTCTATTGATGGCAACATCAATTGTTCTTTTACAGAAGATGTCGTCAAGCGGTTCGAGTCTTATGGATGGCATGTCATTGATAATGTCAATGGCGATACAGATCTCGAATCCATTGCCTCTGCCTTTCAAGAAGCTCAACGTATCAAGGACAAGCCCACCCTCATTAAGCTGCAAACAACCATTGGCTACGGATCCTTGAATGAAGGCACTCATGGTGTCCATGGGTCTCCACTGAAGGCACATGACATTGAGCAGCTGAAGAAGCGATTTGGGTTCGATCCAAGCCAAAAGTTTGTTGTGCCACAAGATGTGTACAAACTGTACGAGGAACGATCTCTGGCAAATACTCAACTGGAAAGCAACTGGAAGAAAATGCTGGATCAATACGCTGGGGAGCACCCTGTTCTATACAAAGATCTCTCTCGGCGTTTGGCCTGTGATCTTCCGTCAGGGTGGGAACAGGAGTTGCCCGTATATGACCCTTCTGGCCCAGCAGTGGCAACACGCAAGCTCTCCGAAATCGTCCTGACTAAGCTCCAACTGTGATTCCCGAGCTTTTTGGCGGTTCCGCAGACTTGACGCCTTCAAACCTGACGCGGTGGGCCCATGCGGTTGATTTCCAAGCCCAAGGAACCGGCCTTGGAAACTATTCTGGCCGCTACCTTCGGTACGGCGTACGTGAGCACGCCATGGGCGCCATCATGAATGGGTTGTCTGCATACGGCACCATCCTGCCTTACGCAGGGACGTTTCTAAACTTTGTGTCGTACGCCGCTGGGGCCATTCGTCTTTCAGCGCTGTCTCGCGTCCAAAACTTTTGGATTGCAACCCATGACTCGATCGGGCTTGGTCAAGATGGACCCACGCACCAGCCTATTGAGACTTTAGCCCACTTCCGTGCTCTCCCAAATACCATGGTATGGCGCCCTGCCGATGGCAACGAAACAAGCGCAGCGTATTATGTCACCCTGTCCTCCAGAGAGACGCCCAGTATCCTTGCGCTTTGTCGTCAAGAACTCCCACAGCTCGAGGGATCTACCATGGAAAAGGCAATAAGGGGCGGGTATGTCCTGCAGGCAGCTCCTGACGCAGACATCACGCTCATATCAACCGGATCTGAGGTGTCGCTTTGTCTCGAGGCTGCCGAATACCTGACGCGCAACTTTGGCTTCAAGGCTCGCATCGTCTCCATGCCATGCTTCAAAGTATTTGACGAGCAAACCTTGGATTACAGACTGTCTGTTTTGCCAGACATGATACCGTCACTTTCTGTTGAGGTAATGAGCACTCTCGGGTGGGAGCGATATGCCCATGAACAATTCGGCCTCAACCGTTTCGGAGCCTCCGGGCCTTGCGATGAAGTTTACAATGTGAGTTTGCGACTGGAATTTCCCAACTGATGGAGGTCTTTATACTGACTACTGACTAAACAAAAAAAGAAATTTGAATTTACTCCCAAGGGAATTTCGGATCGAGCCGTTGCGACTATTGAGTTTTGGAAAAAGAGACAACCCGTTTATTCAACATTGCACTCTGCTTTTTGATCGCTTCGTAAAGAAAAGAAAAACAAAAAAAGTTTAAATAATAATACGTGGTACCTTTTTTCATTCATTCTTTTTTTTTGGCTTAGATATGTTGCGTTTGAAGTTGCATTTGTCAGGATTTTGATGGAATGAATGAAGCTGATGCAAGCTCATGCATGGAATTCCATCTTTTGACCATACTTGTATTTAGAGAAACAAAAACAGGTGGGGATTATTTTCAACTCAGGCCAAAAATTCCAATAATAATTTAGATCTAACAGAAAACCCTTTCCTTTGAAAGAATTTTGTGAAAACGTTGGGATTGAGATGAGTACATGATGATCAACGTGACTGAGGCGAACATGACAGGCCAAGATAAGAATTTAAGGTTGGAGAGAATTGCCTATTTATATGATAATTGCAAGTTCATGATTAAGTGATGCTCCATGCAGAGCAAATGCTTTTTTTTATTGGCTGATTGAAAGAGTATGATATTTCACTGTTGTAAACTATCGGCCATGTATTTACTTGGAACCTTGACAATAGAAACTATGAACTTTGCGATGAACTAGCTGTAGCTCTGCTATTATTGGCAAGAATCGCATTTAGCCCCTCTCTCCGAGTGCAGTTGCTGAACGCCCAGCTCTGCGCCAACTCCTCGAGGTCCGCCTCATCCTTGCCGCGAAACAACTCGGCAAACTCCCCGCAGAGACTGGTAGCCAGGAATGTCTGGATAGTGTTTCTACGTATGTGCTGATGCGTACCCCAGTTTGGAGGGTACATCTTGGCAGCCATCGGTGATACCTCGTCCATCCACACAGCCAAATTCTCGATGAGGTTGTCTATCCTCTCGCACGGTCGCGTTGTAAAACCGTCGACCTGAAGAGTCGCCTTTCTCTCTAGAAGTGGCTCCAAAAGCTTCATCCAGAGCGAGTCTGGCGAAGTGAAAGTCATGCCCATGCATCCAATGTCTTTGTAAAGCCAGATGGACCATGAGGTATAGTTTGATTCGTAAATAGCCAGCTGTTCACCGAGGAGATTGTAGCGATCTTGATTAATAGAGTCACACTCATCATGCCGCGATTCATACGTGGGCCCGAATTCGCCCACCCAAATGGGCACATTGTGCTCGTGGTGAAAGCCACATTTGCGCGCATACCGCTGCCTTAATTTCTGTTTCTGCTCGGGCGTGGCCTTGTATCTTTGTCCAACGGGGAATCCCATCATGCTGTAGTCGTGGATGGAGTAAACCGAGTTAGGCAGAATGCTGTCGAAACCCTTCCACTCCATTGCAAAAGTGTTACCGTCCAAGAAAAGCATATGGTTTGGGTCAATAGCTCGCAGCGACTTTTCCAGCCGCTTGTAAAAGGCAACCAGACGGACATGTTGGGGGTCACATGGCTCATTAAGTGGATTGTAGCCAGCCACCCAGGTGTTGTCTCTGTATCGGTGGGCAATCTGCTCCCACAGCCAAATTGTCCGATCTTGGTGATCTTTGAAGTCCCAAAAGGCGGCGTAACTGGTGTGGTTATCCGAGTGCCAATCAGGGTTCTGGCAGCCGGGAGCAGTGTGCATGTCGAGGATGACGTAGATCTCATTTGCGCAACATATTTCGACAATGCGATCCAGCCACTTGAAGCCAGCCTCCTTCAGAACTCGTGGGTTCATGTCATCTTCGAAGTGCTTGTACGAAAAAGGCACGCGGACGCTGTTGAGGCCGACGGTCTTGAGGAATTTGGCATCATCATCAGCGAAGAAGTGGTGGTAGAAACGCTCGAAAAAGAAATTGTACTTCTTGGGCCCCATCACTTCTAGCATGGCTGCCCTGGTGTGGGATTATGTTCCGGGATACCCGTTGATGAAGTTCTCCATACTGGCACAAGCGGATCGGTTAGACCAAACTCTATCATTTCATGCAACAGGGTCTTTTACTTTAGTAAACCACCAAGCGACGCTCCACGAAGTTGGATCACTTGGTTATTTTGGTTGACAATTTCATTTCCTTTTACTCTCAAGAATCCTGAGTTCATGATGTCGAATGGAAGATGAGCTGTGACTTGTGTCTAGTTGAGTAGAAAGCCAAGGCAGAGCAGGATAGGATTGCAGGGTGTTCATTCATTCCACAGTAGCTATTTACTCAGGTGAAATAAATCATGTCTAAATAACTCCTGAAAACATAATGAGGATCCCCATGTATGGGTGGTAATGGCTTCTCGTGTGCTGCAAAAATATTACGGCCAAACAAGAACGAAAGACTGACTCATTCTGGCGCTCGCCCTTACAAAATCTCGGGATATCATTAGCACGAGCCATTCTTCCATCTACAGATGCGGAGTTGCGAGAGGGGGTACAGAGTGCTCCAGATGACGGTTACTTCCCAACTAGACGCTATTGATTGAGACGATTCGCTGATGCGATGGTGGGAAGGGCAATTCAAGCGGCATTAGCTCCCAGGCGTATAGGGGTGGTGTCCCCATCATGGCGCCACAGCGTGCGGGGAAACAGAGGTTCTAGTGAGGTGGACCGTGCTAAAGTCGTGGGCAACCCGCTGTGCGAAAAAACACAGCATTTTTCGTTTTCATTGACAGCGACCAGACCCGCCAAGGAGCCGACTGATCCGAATCATGGCCCCCGACGAGGCGGTTACAATACTGCCAAACAGGCGCTCCAAGAAACCCCATCGCAAGACGCGTGGTGGCTGCTTCAACTGCAAGAGACGCAAAGTCAAGGTATGTTATGTCACGTGCCGCGTCTTTCTCAGCCACCTTCGCCCATTCGCTGCTGATGATGGAAACCAAAGTGCGACGAGGCTCGGCCAACCTGCGCCAACTGCGTGAAGTTCAGCCTGCCGTGCGGCTACGCAGGCGACGATCCCAATGCTACGGCAACCTGTATCCCCTTAGACTCGACTCAGCCTGTGCAGTTTTCCAATGTAGCACGGCGCGGTCGTGGCCGACCACGAAAGGTCTGGGTCGTAGAGCAGCCGCCTCAACCTTCAAAGCCCCCAGAACCCCCAGCACCGACAGCACCGACAGCACCACCGGCACCCGCAGCGCCCACAACACCTGCAGCCAGCACTCAAAGCGCGGCAACTGAATCAGATCTGGATATCAACCTCTCTCAGGCCGAATTACTCCACCAATTCACCATCGACACGGGTCCCAGCCTCGCCGGTTCCGATGATCCAGCAGACCCCATCGTGCGCTTCTGGGCGCGTAATGTCCCGCGACTTGGTCTATCGCACCCTGCCGTGCTCCATCTTTCGCTGTCGCTTGCCGCCTACCACCTCAACTATCTCGCAGCGGATCGTCAAGATGCGACGGCAGACTATCTGACCAAGGCTGAGCACCACTTCTCCCTCGGCCTGTCACGGTCAAACCACGCCCTGTCCACCATCAGCCCGTCGACAAGCGGTGCTGTCTACGTGTCCATCGTGCTTGTGTGCTACTGCGCTTTCGCGGCTGGCCCGACTTGCCCAGAGGATCTGCTCGTGTGCAACGTCGGCAGCACTTCTCCCAACCGATGGCTCCCGCTTGCGCGCGGAGCCCGCCTTTTGCGTGGACTCTACCCTGTCGACGTTTTATTTAGTGGGCTCGTGGAACCTCTCGGGCCCAAGGGTGATAGCCCCGAAGACCCTCGCCCCATGTGTGCGATTGAAGGCTTTACAAGGCTAGATTGGGTTGGTCCCATCGAGTCGCTTCGCAAATTGGTCACTGCAAATGAGGCAGAAGATCGCGACGCCTGCTTGAATGCCTTCAACTCCATCGCTGACATTTATGAGGCGAACTTTGGTGACGACAACGGCCATGTAAAGTGTCCCGGCCGCAACAAAATGGTGCTTATTTGGTTATATATGATGGACGATGCCTTCTTGGCATGCGTGCAGCGACTAGATCCCATCGCATTGCTTCTACTAGGCTATTATGTCCCTTTAATCAAGACCTTGAAACGCTGTTGGTTTTTGGAAAGCTGGCCTGAGCATCTTCTTTCGAGATTGCAGGCCTTAATCACAGGAGACGAAAAGTCATTCCTGGAGTGGCCAACAGAGGCCGTGAAGCTAATAAAGTAATGACGCGGCCCTATTTGTTAGAGGGCATTAACATAGACGTGACTAAGAAGAAATAGATCAATGATCTCGATAAACCACGCAAGTTATCTTGCATCAGGCACACATCTTCATTTTAGAATATTTCGTGCGGGCCGCTCGCCAGCACACGCCGCGACCTGACATGACTTTAAGTCAAGGCGACATCTGGAGCACCAACTTGAAGCATGTAATTCCTAAGAGCACCATTCAGGCAAAGCTCCCTTGTTCCTTCAGAATCGTCATCGTTCTTCACATCATTCAACCATGTGTTGGGTGACTGGTTTATTCACTAAGCGCGAGCCATGCAACCAGATTAGGCTCAATTAAACACGATGGCTCCAACACCACCAGTTCGTGCCGCTCACCGGGGGTCGCTGAACAGCATTAAGCCCTCTTGGCCTAGGCCAGCTTTCGGCTTCCACCCACCACAGTACTCGCAAAGTAACGAGGATGCAAATCAGACTGTTTTAGACCGGGGGATGAACGGGGTTTCCCACTAGCGGGGTGGTTAAATGGCTCGTAACCCATCTTTGTTTCCTCGGTCTCGTCGTCGTCATGCAATACCGCGAAACGATTCCTGGTCAAGCTGGATTCATGCGAATAAATTGGCCAATAACTGATTTTTCGTTCCTAAAAAATGGGCCCGCTACGGCTTCCCTGACCGGGGCGGTTGACCATTATAGTCCCGTTGCTTCCCGAAACGGCTATTTGATCAGCAACAATGATATCAGACCCAAAGAGCATATTTGCCTGGAAGCATGGCTATACTGTAAACAGCTTCATGAAGCGCAACGAATCAGCTGTTTGTCTTGGTAGTGAGCCTGACACCTCTGCTCTTGACGAGATCGGCGGGTCACAGCTCTGGAGATGTGGTGGTGGTAAGTTCTAGCCGGCTGAATCTAGGGATAGCAAGGCTCCGCAATTTTAAACATGTTGGGGACAGGACTTAAATAGCTTTTCGTCTTTCGTGCTGTTGCAAACAAACCATACTAAGACAACTTGCAATCCACTGACACTGCATTGTCATGAGAGAGGAAACTGCATCGACTGCAACTTGGCACAGCTCACTGGAGATCGCCAAATAGAACTGTGTCACATCCACTGAAGTTATATTCTATACTCGTCATATGGTAAATATGAATTGCCATGCAAAAATGCCAAGCTTTGTCTTGTGGGGGAAGTTTATGTCCCAACCCCGGTGATTTACCCATCCCAACTATTCAGAGACTACAATGACACCCCACCTCCCTACTCAATGACAACGCGGGCGCGGCCAAGGTTCATGGCCCTGGCGAATTTAGACGAAGCATCACCCTCTCGCTGCGAGGTCACCCGAACCGCGGGGAAGTAGGTCCCGGTGACGTTGTAGCGCATCTCCACGTCCATCTCCAGCTGGGATGCGGGGGACGACACCGGATACGAGATGAGCGAGCCGTTGCCGATGAAGTCCCACTCCACAGAAACGATTTTGCCTGTCCCCTTGGGGGTTTCGATGTGAGCCTTGAACCGGACCAGGTCGCCGACCTTTGCGACCGCCTTGGCGCCGCCGTTGGCTGTCAGCGTGGCTACGGGCTGGACTCCGTACCTCTGCGCGGCGGTGTCGGCGACGGACACCTGCGATTCGGTGACGGTGTAGTTGGTATTGCCGGCAGGCAAGACGCCGTTCTCGACCCAGTTGGCAAGTTCTCGCAGCGCGTACTGTAGGATTCCATCAAAGGGCACGAGCTGCGAAGACTGCCAGACAGGGATACCGTCGTCGTTGCCATGGTCAGCGTGGTCATTGTACCACAGCCGGTACTTGTCATCAAAGGCCGAGCCCAGCACGCTCTGCACTTAGTTCTTGTACCAGACGGCGTGCCATGGAAACGCGTCGCTGTCCATCAGGTTGTCAACTACAATGATGTTCGCGGTAATGTTTCCAGTGTGAGTGCCACCGCCCGAAGCTCCGCGTGCCAGGATCTCAGCCAAAACAAGGTCCCGCTGGGGGTAGAGAGGGTTCCCCTGGGCGTCACGGAACTGGTCAAAGCTATAAAATCCGCTCCGAGATGGGAGTTGATGCCGGTGATACGTGTGTAGAGCCAAGAAAAGTTTGTTGTCCACCGTCACGGTCAGACCCTCGGCTAAAGCGGTCACAGCAGTTGCATTACTTGCATTGTAAACCGAGACAGTTCGCGACTCTGGGTCAAGTGTACCCCAGATTATTCCCAACTCGGTACCTGCCCCGTCATAAAGGGTAAAGTCCATCCCCAGAGGGTCCGACATGGTGGGCAGGTCATGGAGGGTGAAGATGGCGGGTGTATCCTGACTTGCGGGAGTGACATGCTCAATGGCGGTGGTGTGGTTGACCAATGCGGCACGGAAGACATCTCCTAGCTCTGACTGCTCCGTCCCAATGTACCCCGGCAAGGTCCAGAAATCGTCCTTGTAGGTAGGATCCAGACCACACGGTAGGATTCGTTGAGGAGCCGTAGGCTACGTGTCCCGCCAACCCGGTCAAAGTCCTCCCATGACTTTAGCGGGACCCCCATTAGCATCGCCTCTTCCAAGACGCTTTTTTCCATGGCGCCAAGTCCAGCGTAGGGGTCTCCGCTGCCCCCGGGCCGGATCGCATCCACAATCTGCGCAGCCTTTCCGCGAAGCACGAGGCCGGCTAAAGCCCGAACGCAAAAGTCAGGTGGATTCGACTCCGGCACACCTTGTATGTAAGGAACAGCTCCATCCCAGACACCTTTGGTGTTCTCCATGGCGCCAATTGTTTGGTAAGAACCACCGCTACCACCAAAGATGTATCCATAGATATGGCCAGAGGTACCGTAGTATTGGGCGGCAATCTTGCGAGCGAACTTGGCCGAGGCAGCGTCAGCACGGTAGCCAACGAGGTCGGTGATCTGAACCCAATAGGCTCCGCTGTCGACAGCGAAGCCAATATTTTCATCAGTTGCCTCGGCAAGCTGGGTTGGATAAACCAGTTGGAAGAATCGGCTCTGCCATTGATCTTTAGGTGGCAAGTAGACATTGGCAATGACGGAAGTGTTGTCAAAGTGGCCAGAGACCTTTCTGTGGGCGACCGGGTTGGTCTCGTCTGTTTCCGAATCTATAATGAAGTTGCTGTAATCCGGATCTACGCAGTCTGGGGTAATGTACATCGGGCCGCCAGAAACAGCCAACACGCATTGGGGTGTATCAAGTGGAGCAGCAGGGGTGCCCCGAGCGGCCAGCAAAGCTGCGAAAAATACATGAAGGCAAGCCCTGCATCAGGGGACTGTCAGCTTGCCCCTATCACGAGGACCAGAAGAGCATACCGGATCCACATTTTGTTTCGGTCCTCGATATCCAAAGGGTTACAACAAGTAATCCAACGTTTATAGTTGCAAATGAGTCTTTGAAATAGGCCACCGCCAGTCACTATGGTACCACAGCATGCAATGACGATAGTTCTTCTTATGTGAGGTGAGCAGAGGCTCTGCGCAACGTGCTCCTCACAAGACACCGTGTGAGTGGGTTTTGTTCTAACAAATTCTGGCAGGAATTGACGCTGGATGGTTTTCTATACCCTCTCTACCACTAGGGGCCTGAGAGGTTATATACTGGGAAAATGACACCCAACACCGGCTTCTGAGCAAAGCCATCAAACCAAGAGTCGATCCCACCTTTAGCCCTTGCCAAATATCCACAAATTAGTATTCCTAGGCGCTTCCTACAGAATCTTCGGCTTCTGGGAGCGGTTTTTGAGGGGTGCATGTATCATAGAGCTCACAGCTCATACAGGAAATCAGCAGGCCATTTCGCCCCCAGCCGCTAGCCTTTGAGAAGTCACGATCCGAAGACCCCGCCGAGGGCTTATTTTAACC
Organism: Calonectria pseudoreteaudii; assembly: GCA_001879505.1. Lineage (NCBI taxonomy): Eukaryota > Fungi > Ascomycota > Sordariomycetes > Hypocreales > Nectriaceae > Calonectria > Calonectria pseudoreteaudii. The sequence goes on along the minus strand of KV875242.1, from coordinate 1,189,875 downwards.
AAAATGAGAAATCATGTGTACCTCACTAGTAGCGGATACGGATAATTACAAGAAAGGCCCCGGCAAAATTGTCGGGGTGTCGAGCTTGATCTCGGTGCTTATTGAACTGCTCTCGGCCTCAGGTCATTGTCAGACTCATGTTCTCGCTTCAATTATGGCCGAAGCTAAAAACAGGTGGCATTTGCATGTCATCTGAGAATTCTAGTTAGAGCTAAGCAGACTTTTGAGGATGGCTTTCATGCGTCGCATCGGTTGGTGTAAAAAGTGCCGTACTGACGGCTCGGGACGTCATTGCAAAATAGCACAACAAGTAACTCCTGGATCTCAAGGTGGATTTCAGTCTAAAATTCGGTTCTATTATTATGCAGATGATGGATTCTTTATCCCATGCTCTTATAGTACAGTGAATGAAGCCATTTCAACTACCATTTGGCCTTGTTCTGCTCCACAAATTCCTTCCACGTAGTTGGCTTCTCGCTGAGAAGAGCCAGGCTCTCGGCCAAATCACTACCGTTAAAGTAGCCGGGGCTTTCCAACAGCAGCATGTTCTCAAGCATTTCCTGCGCAGCATGTGGTGGCATGAACGACTTGAAGGTTTCAGCGGGAAGCTGTACCGCGGCAGCTGGCTGGCCAATGACCTCGGAGAACTCGGACATGATTCTCGAAGGCGTATAGTAGTCAGTGGCGGCATAAATATGCTTGCCGACAAACTCTGTTTGCTTCAGTGCGGGCACCGTAAACTTGCCTGTTGAAGAAACTGAGTCAGCACGCGGTTCCCGCTGAACATCCGCAAAAACTTACCTGTGTCTGCGTTGGCATCAAAGAGAGGCAACTGGGCTTTTTCCGGCGTAACTGGGAGAGCAAGAGTATAGGATCCTTCCTGTCCCTTGCGAATCATCATGAACATGTTTGACATGAAGAAGCCAGGAAGGACAAAGGTAGCGGGAACACCGCTGTCCCGAATGTATTGTTCGATCTGGGACTTGGAGACGAAGTGACTAATGTTGGGCAGGGCACCCTTGCTAATCTCGGTGGTGTTGAGCAGGGAAGAGAAGATGATGTGCTGCACGCCTGCTGCCTTGGCGGCGTCGGTCACAGCTTTGCCCTGGGCAAGCTCAACATCTCCAGAAGCGCTTTCCCAAAAGTTGGTTACCAAAAAGACAGTGTGCGCGCCCTTCACAGCTGGTGCAGCCTGCTCAGGAGTTGACATATCAGCCTGGAGATAGAAATGTCAGTATTCTCTTCTTGGTCGGATGGCATCAGCAAGGCACAACTTACAGCGATAACCTCGATGCCATTGGCAGCCAATTCCTTGGCAGCGGGCTTGGTTACGTCTCTGGTGATGGCACGAATCTTGAACTCCTTTGATAGTTCAGCATCATTGAGAATGGCTCGGACGACGGAACCGCCCTGGTTGCCTGTGGCGCCGAAAACGGTGATGATCTTGGACATTGTGGAGGATGTTGGTTAGGGTTGTAGAATGGGGTATTCTTGTTGCTTTGATGGTTTCTGTTGCTGCTTGAATGGATTGATCATTTTGACAATCTCTCCTTTGCATTATATATGTATGAACTTGCACTCACTCCATCGCAACATGACCAATCCGTCAAGCTTGCTCGGGCATTCGGAAAACGCCAAGACCAGAGTGGGTCCTGCTTTGTGAGTAGCGCTCAGGCCAACCAAAGGCTTTGGGGAGGCTCTCTGACAAATCATGCACGTGCTCTCGGGCAATCGGGAAACGCCAAGACTTTTGCCCCACTGCGAAAGCCGACCGCGACGCGACAGTTGAAACGCCTTTCGCCTTTCCAACCTACCCTATTGCGTTGTTCCAGTGACAAGCCGCCGATTTGTGTGCACCCTATCACCTCTGGTCCTTCTGAATAGTCGTTTATTTTCATAATGAAGTGTGGAAATTTTCTAGGAAAGGCTACTATGATGCTGGCATCCTTGGAACATTCCATCCCTCCAAATTTAGCTATTTGCGAAGAATCAAGATCTATGAGCCTGTGACCGGAATCTTGTCAAATCCAGATCAACGTTGACTTGTTTGCCTGCGTTTGAATAAAATTTGTCTTCCCTACATTCGAAGCAAGCAAGATACTTTCCGATTTTCCCACTCGTGATTATTTATCCCCTATCCGTGATCCACGTGCAAGCTGAAAGCAGGCGAGGTACACATCATGGCATCATGCTCTATGATTGGATCTCATCCTCTACAGTGTACTTTGTGGGTGTTGCATTGTTCTATGATTGGATCTAATCCCCTGCAGTGTACTTTTTAGCTGCTGCCTTATTGAAAGCCTAATCGACGGGCCAATTATCGATGATGGATTTTGTGGCGTGCTGATGGTCAATCTAATAATGTCCCCACGCCTATGCAACCCCGCTTGACCTGCACATTTGTGAGCGCTTCAGCGACTTTTCAGATGTCAGCTTTGTCGTCATGATAAAATCTTACTAGGACGGTTTGAAATTATATAAATATCACTTAAAGTCGTGCATATGCCACTTCATATCCAACCCTCATAACTCTCTTTTGCAGGATTGCTTGATATATAATTTTTGAATCCATCATCAATCCTATTCGAGAACATAATTTCGCTGCAAGTTTTCCTTTTCAAAATAAGAAGAAAAAAAAAGTGTTAAAAAAACTTCTCAAATGAGTCTGTCGATCAAGAAGTCTGCAGATTGGGACCCCTATCGGGATGAAATCAAGACGCTGTACTTTGATGAAAAGTGGACATTAAGGAAGGTCAGACAGTATATGAAGCAAGTCTATGGACTTCAAGCCACGTGAGTAAATCAACCCAATAAATCTTTTGGACAGTTACTGATAGTGTTCTGTCGCATGTTTCAGCGAGCGTCAGTACAAATACCTGGTGGATAAAAAGAACTCAGGGAGATCCAAGTACAAAAGATCAAGTGATAAACCTTCCGCTCCCGCTACCGGAACGCTCGATCACAGCGGCACAAGCTCGGGGGAGCTTAATTGGCAAGGCAACGAAGACCAAAGATTGCGCCGTGAATCGCCCAGATATTTTGGATTTCACCAATATATCTGCGCTGAAAGTAAGTATTGAGCATCCAGATGGCGCGCGGTTTCTAATTATTCGAAAGATGTGACATTTAATTTCGCAGGTGCTCAAATGCTGCTGCTTGACCAGAGGGATGATGATTCAAGTAGTCTCGATGTTCCGACAGAGTTACTATCCGAACACGATTATGGGTCACTACCAGTCATTCGCCGGCAAATTCTCCTGCGAGATATACCTGCGCTTGGGAAAGACATGACAGAGCTCCCAGGTATGTTGAAGGGCATATTGATAAGGAAGAACCAATCACTAAAGAAACTTTAGGCGTACAGAAGTGGCAATACATTTCAGTTCAAGATGCGCTAAGATATAAATCTCCGAATAGAATTATCGACCTTTCTATTCCTAAACCCCCCTCACATTCCTGGTCGCTGGAGACAATGATATCGATATTATCGTCAGATAAGTTGGAGCGCATTCGAACAATTACACCGGCATTTCCAAAGTCCACAGGTGATTTGCAGTGCTGCACAAGCACAGACCTCTTAAACCTGGCTGTGAGCACAATAATCAACGCAGTGGTGGGCCGCGGTGGGTGCTACGACTTATTAGTCTGGTTCACAAATGACAGGCAAAGGCAACTTCTGAAGGCGATATTGAATACAAAAAGTGAAAGACTTTTATCATTTACTTTCAATTTTGTTAAATCGATTGGCCGATGTGAGTTTGAGGCTTGCCGTGGGTTACATGGCAAGCCTTATCCACGCTTTTCACCCGTGGTCACTCACTGTGCCCGTCTTGGAATACATGCGCTGCAACAATCCATCAACGGGCGAGTTTCGAAATTCAACCTCTCGGACCTTCTTTCTGAGATTGGGTCGCTTGATATCACGGATGTAGCTGAAAACTTGCTGCAAGAAAGTCTGGCGCATAGTGGTAGGGCGCTCACACATGCGTTATATTCAGAACAATGGAGCATGACCAGGGTGATTCCGGACCATGGAACCTCTCTGCGCGAACTGCTGACCGCACTTAAGGGTGAGTTGTGCCGTGGGTGGGATAAGAGAAACATGGCTCGTTTATTCGAAAAGTTTATCCTTCAAATAAGCGCCCGCGAAGTTGACCAAGGTGCATTTGATCAAAGTTTTCCCGGCACGGCTCCATTTACCTTTGCGGAAACACTCTGCTTGTACTCACCGAATTTGGCTAGCATGTTTCATAATTGGATTCTTGACCCAATAAGCCTTAGGATCTGTGGTATTCTGTCTGGTTCTCTTGATTGTGGGGACTTTTGCTCGTCTGTAACAGGTGAGCTCCGTCTCCTTATGGCGGTTGGATTCGATGACAAAGCCTTGACAAGTGAACTCTTACTTTCGGGAGTAGATGCAAACTGCCCGAACCTGAATCTTCAAACAATATGTCAGGGATCGCGAGAAGAACCCTTGCTGGACTGTGTCAAAAAACGCCTTGGGAAGGCCAACTGGTGTCGTTCAACCACATCGCGGGATATTCATCTGCTACAATGTTATAGTTTCAGCCCAATTATTTGGTCTTTAACGAAAAGAAAACGCTGAAATTTCACAAAATCTGCTAGAATCGAATGTGGCAGTAAGCAGAGAAGCGATCGAAGTACTGCTTAGATTCCTCTGGGACGACAGGGCCTTTGTCTGTTCATTGCTTCCAACAATCATGAAACCAAATCTCATGCTAAAGCTTTCTGGACACCAGCGCTTGTTAATTACCATGCTTAGCGAAGATGTTGATCTCATATCCGGCATCCCAAACTCTGTTAGGGACCTCAGCGGGCCGGTACTGCTATTTTCCGATCGACATCCTACCACTCTACTTGCCATTGCCCTGGAATTCTGCAGCATACAGATTGTGGAGTTCTTGTGGGAGAAAGGATGCAGATTTCTCCATGAGGGGTCCAATTCTGGCTCGTTTGAACTTATGCGCCTTCTGGATAATGTATCTCATCAGCTATTCCCTGATTTGCATCTGAAGATATGCTTTCTACTCGGTCAAGGAGCCTGTCTAAACACTCCGTGTAATAATGCCGGGATTTGCAACTCTGGAAAGACAGCGCTCCAATGGGTTCTAATAAGACCTGTTTCTAATGCAAAGTGTGTTTTAAGGATAGTCGAACTGCTTCTGTCGAATGGCGCAGATGTCGATGCGATGATGTCTACTAAGCCCACACCACTTCAATTAGCTGCCTCCCACAACTGGTTCAACGTCGTAGAATCTTTGGTTAATCACGGTGCTAACGTCAATCTTTTTCGTGGTGTAAGTACTCGTTTTTCTTTTGAGATGCACTACGGGCCTTTTGGTCGAGTTGACGATTTTAGATTAAGGAAGGTTCATCACAACAGACGCAGATTTGCTGACTATCGGAGTAGCAAAATCATTCACCTGCGTTAAGCTCTGCATGTCTGTGGGGAAATGTCGACATGGTTCATTTTCTTTTGTGGAAAGGAGCAGACATAAATACTAGATGCATAAGGGACAACTACCCACCCTTATTCTATGCATGCTTGGGATTGAATTATTCCCTTGAGATTGTTCAATCCCTTATTCAAAACGGTGCAGATATCAATGCCTCATCACACTATGGATCTGCTCTTTACCTTACTTGTATGAATGGCTGGTTCGACGGCGTGCTCTGTCTCCTTGAAGCCGGAGCTGACGTCAACGCTCCATGTGGGCCAGAGGGATTATGCACTGCACTTATGGTTGCAGTTATTTATGGTCGCTTTGACATCGTTAAGTTACTTGTTAACGCTGGGGCTGAAGAAGGCATGACTGAAGATCGGTTCTTGAAGGCAATTGAGCTTGCGGGAGGTAATGTCCCCATTGTTCACTACTTGCAGAGCGTCCGGGATAGGGATTTGGCACTAAATCAAAATAGGGGGGGAGAAATCCTCCATCATCAGGAATAGGGTTAAACACGGAAAGCGGAGTGATAACTCTGATGTTTCAATATGCAAACAATACAATGTGATCATATTTTCCTCATGCCTATAGTTGGTCGCAGATGTGACTTGCTCGGATAGTTCGGATGATCTGAATGATCGTCGTGGGGACCCACTTGGGCAGATAGTCGAAACCGCCGACCAAGATGCGGCCCATGGTGGTTAGATGGTTGAATCGGCCATTTTCCATTTGGCTCCAAATCATGAGAAAGGGGCGCTAGATTGCTAAGCCAATCATCCTGCACCGGACCTTTTGCAGTCCTGTGTCAATGGCCATTCCGTGGGTGCGACACACTTGGTCAGGAGAGCAGATGCACAAGCCCCTGGTTGGTAAGCAGAACTTGCACGAAATACGCCTTGGACAGCCAACAATGATGACCAACTCCACATGTGGACCTGGAGCGCCCAATCACTCACCGAGAGCAAAATCAGAGCGACCTTCGGGCGGTGAATGAGTCTGTTCTGTCTCACGGGCCTTGAGAAATGTGAGTTCAACAAGATTGCGTGTCAGAAACCTGGGCTTGTCTTTGTCCCCCGTTTCTTCACTGCTGAAACATGCTCACAATCCCTGCCAAGTGCGCAAATGTCCTTAATCTCGGGCCGCTCCCGTGAATTCCGTCCAGTGTCGCGAGGACGCACCCGACAAAGACTCAGGGGTGCTGGCTCGGGATCGACTCATTCGTAAATGTAAGCTTGTCGGGAAGGGAAGATCTCCGACGTCCGCGCAGCTTAATTCCGATTAGCCAGTGAGAAGAGCCAGGGCTGTCGCTTGCAGATCCACAGGACAGGTACTGATTGATCGGGTTGAGACAATACCATGTGGAGAGATGGGATTTTGGAACATTGCCTGTCTCAATAAACGCCCTCGGCGCCGTCTTGGTAGTTCATCGCGAATTAAGCAGCTCAGGGATTGAGGCCCACGCGTATGTCAGCAAATCACTTGGTTCTGAGCAGCCGTGTGGGCATGCACCGCGTCTTGGCTTGGTCTGTTCTTAGCAAGAGGCCGAACATTGATTGGTGGATGTTGGCGGTTGGATGACGGCGTCAAAGGTGAGCACATTTAAAAGTGGATCACCTCCGTGACAAGGCCGGGCGGCGTCACAAGTTTGGTGCCGTTCCTTTGTTCAGTCGGCGCGATACCTATTGTCACGGAATCTATAAAGCCTGTTCAAAGATCGGCAATCAGTGCGTCATGGCGATCATGCAATTTAATAGCCCAACCCACTCCATTCAGTCCCTATGACGGCTCTTTTCTTATGTTAGATATACTTACAAAAATGCATATCCAAGCGGCTGGTTGCGTCCCGGCGACGTTCTCCAACATCACTCTTTTTGGAGCCGACATTCTCTCGACGAGCGCGGAACTCGTCACAAACTACAACGGATCCTGTCCCTACCTCTACCGACCGACACAACCCTCGGCCAGCGTCGACAATGCCACGTTTTGCAACGTCACTGTGACTTACACTCACCCCGGTCAAAACGACACCCTCATCGTCGAAGCCTGGCTCCCCCCAACGGACGAATGGAATAGCCGCCTACAAGCTGTAGGCGGTGGTGGTTGGAACGCCGGCCGGTACGAGCCTTCCTATACTGCCATGGTTGGGGCCATCGCCGATGGCTACGCCACTATCACTACCGATGCAGGCCTCGGGAATTCCTCCGACCCGACAGACTGGGCTCTTTTGAGCAATGGAAATGTCAACTTGTACAACCTTCAAAATCTCGGCTCTGTTTCCTTGAATGATATGGTAAGTAAAGACACACGTTTATTTGCACATCTCAAGTTCAATTTCTCGCTGACATTTCGTGCTAGGCTATCCTTGGAAAGTCCATTATTCGAAACTTCTACGGCAAGGGTCCCGAGTACTCGTACTGGAACGGTTGCTCTCAAGGTGGGCGCCAGGGCCTCATGCTGGCTCAGCGATACCCTACCGCATTCGATGGCATTGCCATTGGCTCTCCGGCCATCTACTGGACCGAATTGTTCCCCACGTTCCAATGGCCTCAGCAGGTGATGAACATGGGCGGCGAGTTCCCTAGGGAGTGCGAGATTGACGCTCTGACCTCCAAGGCTATTGACTTTTGTGACGAGCTTGACGGTGTCAAGGATGGTATCATTGGAGCAGCCTACGACTGTCAAGACAAATTTGACCCCTTTAAATACGTGGGTGAGAAAATTCAGTGTGGCAACGAAACCGGGACAGTTCAAATTAGCGAGGCTGCTGCTGTTGTCACTAACGGTACATGGAAAGGCATGCAAACCGCTGATGGGAAGCCATACTGGTTCGGCCTCCTCCCCGGAGTCGATCTCACTGGGAATAACCCTACCTCGTACCAGCCCGGCTCAGTTACGACTACTTGCGACAAGAGCGGTTGCAAGGGCAGTCCTATCAGCTTGGGCGTTTTCTGGCTACAGCTCTTTGCTGCCCAAGGACATGAATTGGATTTGTCAAATATCACCCACGCTCGGTTTGATGATCTAGCTGTCAGAGGCAGAGAACTTTACAGGTCTTTGATCAGCACAGATGACGCAAACTTGGCTCCGTTCAAGGAGGCTGGAGGCAAGCTGGTTGTCTTCCATGGCATGGTAAGACTCCCGTTCCTACCTGTTAAGTAGAACGCAATAGTTTAGACCAGGCTAACAGTGATGTCTAGGCCGACAATGCAATCACACCGCACAGCACCGACAAGTACTACAACGAGGTAGCCCAAACAGTCGGGGGCATGGATGAATTTTTCCGGTACTTCCAAATCCCAGGGCTGGCTCACTGCGTCGGCGGATCCGCAAACCCACCCACATCGCTATTCAGCCAGCTACGGTCTTGGGTCGAGAAGGGCAATGCACCCAATTCAACGGATTACAGCATCAAAGATATCGAGGGGAATACGCAGAATAGAACTGCGTGTCTCTACCCGAAGCAGGAGAAGTTTGACAAAGATTGTGGGGACTCGGCTTCAGCAAAATGCTGGAGCTGTGTGTATCATTAGTTGCGACGTTGTATAGAAGATTAGAAACGAAGCTCGGGCTCTTGGTTTCCCTTCTGGTAAGGGCATTTCATAGATCATCTCTGTACAAATTATTTTATTCGGTTCAATTTCTGGGTTCTCCTTTCTCAATTGATGATCAGCGCGAAATAGAATGAGGATTTGGCTCCGGAACTATTGCCTCATTCTCCAAAGCGTTGCCTGATTAATAGACCTCGACAAACTCCCATGGCGTGCCGCCGTCTTTCTCCGCGAAAAGCCCACTGCCGTCTGATCTAGCTGACACCTGCCATTGCGTCTGCCAGTGAAGGGCCTGGATCCAATAGTGACTGTTTTTGCGCTTACTAAGCGTGAAGTTTTCCCATGGCAGATGATGGTAGACCTTGGCGTAGAATTTCCACCAGATATCACGGCCAAGAAACCCTCCCTCCTTGACATGCTTGAACCCCTTGAAGCCATTCCGCTCAGTACATTCCCACTGCCAGTGTTTAGGGATGGTCTTTTTAGAGTCTATGGAGCCCGCGTCTTCAAGGTGTAGATGACCATCTATGCATGCTAGGGCACGGTTGTTGCATTTGTCAATGATAAGGAAGATGCCGCCGGCCTGGGGGTCGCACATTCGACCAATTATAGGTGGCGCAACCGGACCGGGTTTATTCATGGAAGGAGGACACTGGACAGTTAGGCCAGATGAAGCAAGCCATTCCTGTAAGAGCCTATGGTCTTGTGATCCTTCAGCCTCGGTGCTCGGCGTAGCTACGCCTGTGGTCGTGCCCATGTCGCTTGTGCTGGCGGTGACGACCATGTTGAAACGTTTTGTTTGAATCACCAACGGCACGAGGGCGGCAGTCATACGAGCTGGTGTGATTGATAGTTTGATAGTTTAAATTTATGTGAGGCTGGAGAGGGGAAAAACAAGATGAATCGATCAAACCAATGTTCGGGCTTATGGTGAATCAGAGCACAAGATTCTGCCTTTTGTTACCGCCAGGTGGCTTGATATGGACGAATCATAGTGGCTCGGTTGAGGCATTGTGTCACGGGACTACGACAGATGACGTTGTTCACTGTCTTGTGAATCAGCTTTTCAGAAATAACTCATAAAAGGTAGAGAACGACCAATAAGTTACTAGAATGAAACCTAAAATATATTTCATCACCCTAAATACCATTTTGTGGTTATTCGGCAGTTTGCGTACCAAAAAAGCCCAGTTTTATATCATTCAATGTAATTGGTTCAAGACCAAACACCCAAGTCAGCTTATGGCCCAGTTATACAATGACTTATATGGTCCTCTCAGGTTCTGTTCTTACCGGTGTCTCAGCAGGGTCCAGTAAGATGCTGGATTGAGGTCATGTAGCTTCCACTCTAGATCCATGATCCACAGAGGGCTTGACAAGGTAGTCAGTAGCCTCTGAGGTGAGCATCATCAAGCTGTTGAGACCTAGACTGATCAAAATTGACCACATCATGATAAGCATTTGGCCAAATGGCCCAGCGATTCTTTGTGGGGTTTGAAACAAGTGAGAATCTCTGGGAAACCCGGACAGTATGTCAGTTTAATGAATGTCGAAACAAATGCATCAAACTTGGTCAATTCTCCGAGACCAAAGACGTCTATGCTCATTACTCTCACAGATTGGCTTCGAGATTTAATTGTTGAGGATCTAATTTCAGCCCTATCGGGATGAGATGGTTCGTCGTAACGGCAACAGAGACCTGGCCCCCAGGCTCATGCGATAGGCGATTTGATAGGGTGGCAAGAAGACATCATCGCATGGGTCGATTGTTTTGTTAGATGGGCTCGGGCGCATATATCATCGGTATTTGCCAGAGGGGTCAATCATGGCCAGAACCACCCACCGCTCCAAATACGCCTTGGAATAAGTGTATGCGGTGTTGTAGCGATGCTGCATGAAAACGGAGGTTCCGATTGGCTGCCAGAACTCCGTTTTTACGAGACACCCTGACCGAAATAATCCCCGATGACATGGACACACCCCCTTGTCGCTTGTTGTCGCTTGTTGCCATGTGCTTCGGTTCCGCGGCAGCACCTTAATCTTAATCTAGACCATCGTGGAGTGGATAAAGTCGTGTGTTGGCCGATTGTACTATCGCTGCTGATTTGTTCATGGAGTCGCCGAAGGTGGTTGAGACCTTGGCTGCTGACACTGACCACGCTACTTATTAACCACATAGATGTCTAATTGCGCTGCACGTATGACAATGAAATACGGAATATGAAGTGCGAAATTAATAATTAAGATTTTAACCCAGGTGTGAATGTTTTCTCATACTTGTATTCATTAAAAACACATCTTCTAAATCTTTTTCTTTCATGGGCATTTCAACACCATCACTTCATGTCTATCTTATCTATGACATCAAAATTTAACGAAATCATCGCAATCCTTGCTTAAGCGTAATTCACTCGGATCTTGTAATTGTTGCCTTCTTGCTCGACCAACGTAACATCAAGACCCCATTCCTCAAGTTTGATTGAGCTTGCGCCGCTGGTAAGTGACAAGGTCGCATCGTTGAGCTCGTCGGTATTTGTAATATCGCCGCATCCGCCAGAGTTGGGATTGGCATCCAGAACATGAAGGGGGCCGGAGCCAGTGCTGACCGTTGTATCAATAGAGTAGAGCAAAACGCCCGGGGCACAGGCGTAAGGGTCCAGGCCACCGGCGATGCGAGCCTCAGCGACCACTGCAGAGGTCTTGTTTGCGGCAATTACAACTGCCTTGGTGCCGCCTGCAACCTCAAGTGGTGTAAGCACGTGTTCGGTGGTTCCATGCTCCAGAACACAGTCAACGGCATCATCCGAGATCCAACCCAGACGCCATTTGTCCCAGGCAAAGAAATCAGGAGCCACGCCACCAATGTTGCCCATAGCGCTCCAGCCGCCAACGTAATAGCCGGTCGGAAGGCCGCCATACAACGGGTAATAATCCGGTAGACACATGGCGTGACCTGTTTCGTGGTTCAATGCCTTGAAGCCCCAGTAGGTGTAAGGATCAGTTCCAAATGTAATAATCTTCTTGGCGACAAAGTCGCCCTCATTCGTAACCCAAGCGTTACCAAAGGCTTGCGAACGGCTCATGTAATTGCTTGCATTGCGCGTTGGCACAATGTATAGCACATCCGACTCTGGTGGCGGGGCCCTCGCGCCATTGTTCGTGTATACCGAGATGGCGTCCGAGATGTAGCGGCGCTGTGTGTTCCAGTCGAAGTTTGTGTCCCACTCATACGAGGCTGCGGAGTTAGGCATGCGGTAGAATCCGGAAAAGTCAGCAGTTATGCTCAGGTTGAGCGTGCCGTAGCTTGCGGTCTTGTACCATTCGGCAGCATCGGGGACAATGAGATCGTAAAGCAACTCAGGACTATCATACGAGGCTTTTTCGGCGTCCGAGAAGTCTACAAAAATCATGTGGCCTCGAAGCGTGCCATTGCCAGCAACGCACTCGGTGGATTCGATGAATCCCAAGCCCAGGCTCGCGCTCCGGACTGCAGGAAGCTTGCAGCTCGGAACCCACGGGGTATTGTCGGGCTCGTCGATTGGCACGGTGCCATTGCCTGTACTGTTGGTCGACAGGGTGTCATTGTCGGCCCGCGGCGCAAGGATGCAAGCGAGGGATGCCGTGGGCCACAAGGACAAGAGAGCTGCGGTGATCAACATGATGGGCGGGACGACTTGGTGTGATCTGCGCGATCCTCAACCTAAGCTTCCATCTTCGCTCTTTAATACATCCAGCCATTTTAATATTCAGGGTCTTTCGATCGACTTTCTATTAGTCAAAAAGCTCGAAGCGACCGACGGCTGTCTCGTATTCATTGGGTTGCTTTAAATTAGTAGCAGGCAATACGAACCGGCCCACAAAATTACACAAATATCCCTGGTCAGCGCAGCATGAAGGGCCCGTCAATTTCCTGTTTCACTTTACGGGATTTGCGATTTAAGTTCAAGTTTTGTTCTTTAAATACAATCTAACTACACTCACACCCTAGCTTAGTCGGATATGCTAGCCCGGGGTTATGTACATAATATCTGGAGAAATCTATTCGCCTATACTTTCAGTAAAAGTTTTTATTGTGATACTTGGGATCCAATCTTGGTTGACGGATCGTCACGCCGTCAGGGACTTCCATCTGAGCAGGCCTGGGAGTAAATATGTTAAACAGCCACAATGTCAGGCAGAGCAACATAATCCAAAGATACGGTGTACTGATCTCAGAAACGATACTTGTCAGTCCCGTGTACCCCAATCGGGAATTTTGGAACAGTGCGGCATCCGAGGCATCGTCAAGGCTACTTGTATCGTCCTCATCCTTGGTCTCATCCTCGGTTGAGATGCTGAAGCGAGCTAGCTCCAAAATATCCATACTCGCTTCAGGGACTGGGAAAATCAATTCCACCAGATTGGTTGCTGCTCCAGCTGCCCACCAACCAACCAAGAAGAAGATGGGAATAATAAGAACCAAATCTCTCCATCGGTCTCCGATAAGAGATCCATCACCAGTAAAAGCACCCGTGAGAAGTACCCCTCGACCCGTTGCCGCCAAGAACAGGTGGAAGTGAAGAGGATAGAGCACAAAGGAACATCTGCCCACCCATGCCAATGCTTCTGAGTGATAATTAAGGAATAAGGGTGCAATATTCCGCAGGAAAATGTATGCGAGAACAGGAGCCAATGCAAACTCGCTATGCCAGCCGGGGTAGGAATCAAGACTAGGCTCCATTAGAAACCATGAGAGGCCAAGGCACAAAAATATCGTCAAACTCGTCAACTTTAGCACTAATTGTTGAATTGGGCTTAGTGGAGCTTTGCCCTTGCAATTGACAGCGGCAAGAAGCATAGCCAAGCATGCTATGCATAGGTTTTTTGACAGGGTTGATTTCCAAATCTCAACATCCGAGCGAATAGCGAAAACAAGCTCGATGACGAAGAAGAGACCCTGTACTAGCTCCGTCAATTGCACGATCGCCACGAGAATAATACTGGATATCATGACTTTTGAGAGGAGTGGTAAGACGCCGTTATCTCTCTGGCCATATTGAAATGCCATGATGGCCCACATGAAAAGGAAATAGAAGGATGCTTCCGCAATGTAAATGTAGTTGATGTAAGGTGTCGCCGTGAAATAACAGAGAAAAATTGTGAGAGTGTTTAGTTGCAGAAAAACCTTTGCTGCATGGCTCGCAGAGTAATCATTCGTAACCAGAAGATACGAAGCTTGCTCGTAAATGAATTGGAATATGAGCGATGAAACTAGAACCTCTGACATGGTACTCTCTCGCTTGTTTACCCAAGAAAGGGCCATGAGGATTAATAGCATCCAGCCCTTCCATTCATCCAGCTGACTTTGGGACAGGTAAAGCCAATCGCCGTTTGATACCACAGCGTCGGGTTTGCTTGACGAGATAGATGACTTCCGTATAGTGAAGAGTCCAATACCAGCCCAAGGGACAAGCAGGATAAGCAAACTGCTCAATTCCCAAACTGGCTGGCCCTTTGCCATCATCTGGGTAAAGTCAGCGAAGTATGACATGAGCAACGGCAATACCAATGCCCCCCCTAGTTGCATATTGACAAGCTTCCAGCTGGGTTTAAGCTGGCCAGTCAGCATGTCGAACCAATCGACCATGATACATATAGCGAGAAATATTGAGCCACCAGCCACCAGGACCTTTTGGATCAGAGGTTTGGGGCCACAGTCAGTGCAGCAGTTGCTGTACGTAGAATATTTGTGCACCCGGTCAAGTCTGGCATTGCATCGGTAATTGAGCAAGATATTGGCCCGCGCCTCCGCAATCACATCAGTGTAGTGCCAGCCAGTTTTTTGTGGATCGAGGGTGGCATTCATTTGACCTGCAATGGTATTTGGAAGAGCCCAAGCTACCGGGAAATTCAACTGTTCTTCTTCATCGGACAGCCAAGCCTGCATTGTCTTGACTTCTTCAATTATCGTAGTGATGTTGATGCCGTTCCTAATCTCGGGGCCCAGGTGGTTTGGGCCCGAGGCCGGGACAAAAAATACTTGATTCCCAACACCATCAAGCTCGTCCAATGGGGCAGTGAACAAGTTCTTTCTTTTTGTGAAAAGACTAGAGACGTTTTGTGTAGCTTCGTAAAAGGCATCCAATTTCGACACCCACGTTTCTTGATCAGATACGGCTGTGAACCATGCGCCACCGCCTACCACGAAGAGAGCGGGACCTGTCTGAGATTCGATGTCTGGAGAGCGCTCAAGGTCTTGATTGAAGAGGATTGTCTCGTTTGTAAATCTGGACAGGTTTGACAGTTTCTTGTTGGCCAGTTTTGTGCTCCACGTGCCAGACATTCTCATGTACGGATTAAAAACCAAAGTGGTGTTGATCCCGTGATATCCGACTGTCCAGTCAATTTGCCTAAAGTTATTATCCCGATTCCAATCGGCATCTGTTCTGTTCAACTATGGGGACCACTTGTTAGCTCACTAACCGATTACCAGCCACCGCTATTTGAAGCGGGCTAAATGACAAGACGAACCAAGCGACCGAGGCCATACAGGACTTGTCGAAGCGTAGAGTCCCCACTGAAAACAATTCGACGGCCATCGAAACATCGCCGAATATCTTCAGATTTGTACTGATGGGGCAAGCAGCCTTCCGGCTGCCATTGGTGAAATGGCAATCTGTTGCCATCTGCATCGGCGGGATCGACCCAGCGACCAGTATTAATTAGTGCCCCACAGCGATACGGGTCGTCGCTTTCAGAAGTCGTCCAGAGCAGAACCGCGGCGAGAAAAGAGATGCCGCACACGGTCATCAACAGTCTAGAGACCAAAGAAGCCATGATGTGCGACACTCTACAAAAGAAGGTGAGGGTTCAAAAAATTCTTCCATGATCAATCCCAAAGAGAGAAAAGGGGGGTGCTGACGCCACATTCAATAGTCTGACCCACCGAGTTTTCTTTTCTCGATGTTGGTTGATGGCAATCGCATCTTCATTACGAACTATACCTTTTTGGGTAAGGAGTAATGGACAGGCTTCAACACTGACAGATAAGTTTGCACAAAACAGTTTCCAAGAACAGAAAAAATAATGGTGAACACCCGTTCCCGTTTTTAAAACATTCCTCTAAAATTCTGGAATCTTTCGCAATGAACTTATTGGTGTTCAAAAACAATCAACGGGAGCCTATTTTAGTTGCTGACGCGTCCATCACGTGACTGCGTCTAATTTCCCATTGCCAACTCTGGGCATTAAGACCAGCTCAAAGATCATTATCTCTCATTTCGCTGTGTTAGCCCCAATGAGGAATTTCATCCAATAGTCTGCCGCCACAAATGATAGCCCGTAAAGTAACTTATATTGGCTCTCCAATTCGATGGTAACTTATTTGCACCGAGCATTTTGCAACAGAGATCACACGGTGTAGAACACGAGTGTCTAATGATCACCTTCTTTTAAATGTGTAGAATCTTTTAGGACGACTTTAATATTTTTAAGTATAAGAGGATTGCCAATTTTCTAGAGTGTGCAATGTAGATTCAGTTTGAATTGTATGCAACTTTTAATAATCATTATTGTGGCAACTATTGAAATCCACAACGTTGTCTGAGATCCCCATAGGGTAGGCCAAGCAGTAACGGTGCTGCTCTTTTCGCTGTCTTGTCTTTACTCCGGATATTCCTCAAATGTGTTTATTCCCAAATACTAACTGCATGAGGAAGGATTTTCACTGAAGTGGCTTTCCAAAGACGCTAAGTATGACGAATTTGTTGAGTTCCTATGGTATCTCGCTGCCTTCGTCCAATTGGCCTTGTGTGATTTGAAGATCTGTCTTAGTCATGTGCGGCAAACTACTTTTGGAAATTCCGCCGCCACTCTACGGACGGCTATTTCCGGATTGGGTTTTGGGGTAGGGCCACGCGATGGGACACAACCTGGATTTTGCAATGTTCTTGGTGTTTTTCGTTTTCCTCAGCCCCAACTAACTCCGACCCGAATCACAGTCACTTTTACGTCGTTGCAATATCGTATTCTTTCTCTCTCACACACACACACCCGAGTGTCACTAAAATGGGCTCCGTCGGCGATGACCACGCGAACCCCGCACAATTAACCATAAAGGTTTCCGGGGTGCTCAGCGATATGGATGGAACCTTGATTGATTCAACAAAAGCAGTAGTCAAATTTTGGCACAGGCGAGTAACTGAAGGCCTAGTTGGCGGATCCATTTTAACAGCTAGCTCTAATTAGTGTTGCGCGTGACTATGGCCTGGAGCCAGAAGCCATCCTTGCTACCTCTCACGGACGGCGGGCAATCGACACCTTTCGGACTATTGACCCTGCGTTAGCCACATGGGATTATGTGAACAAAATTGAGGAGCAGATTCCAAAAATGTGGCGCGAAGACGCGCACATCATCCCCGGAGCCCCGGAGACACTCGCCGCTCTCGAGGCTTGCAACGCAAAGTGGGGGGTAGTAACCTCAGCGACCAAGGTTGTTGTAGATGGCTGGTTCAAAATTTTCAACTTGCCCGACCCAAAGTTTTCCGTAACGGCTGAAGTTGTCGACAAGGGAAAACCAGATCCCGAACCATACAGAAAGGGTCTAGAGTCTCTAGGTTTGGAGCAGAGGTTGTTCAACTCTGTTCTAGTCTTGGAGGATGCGCCGGCAGGCATCAGGTCCGGGAAGGAGGCTGGGTGCCTGGTCTTGGCGCTAGCAACATCACACTCCATAAGTGAGTTGAAGAAGGCTGGCGCAGATTGGATTGTTCCCGATTTAAGATCTGTTAAGATATCAAAAAATGAGGATCCGGAGCTCGGTCTGGATGTTCAGATTACCAATCTGTGCGAATAGGCGAATTGGCAACGCCGTGGTCCGAAGAACCACGCATGGGGCGGTGCTTTGCAGAATGTTTATGGGAAGGGCGACACATTTTAATGCAACTACTTCCCATTGGACTATCACAGGTCATGCAGTCAACTCTTCGCACAAGCCGGCCTTTAGATTTTATATAGAGTTGGAGCATGAGAAAGAAATTAGACAAGGCCGAGGTTGCTACATAGAAGACTGAAAGAAAGAAAAAAACCCAAATATAACTACTCTAGACAACCAATTCTGAATCATGTAAACACGATTACCTCCGACAGAACCACAGAATAGTACTTGATATACTTTTTGATGTAATTTGACATGCAGTAAAACCTCTAGATGAACGCTTTAAGCGTCCAGATCCCTCCTTTCCTTACACCCTGATGAAACTGGAGTATGACAATATCTTTCCTGCCAATCAAATATATCCTAAGTCAAGTCGAGAAGTATGCCGTACAACATCTAAGATTACATATCTAAAATACCCTAATTGGCTTTGCGATCTTCATCGTGATGGTATTGGTGCTACTTTGACGAGGAGCTGGCTGCCAACACACATCAATGCATATACTCAGAGGATGACAAAAGTTTATCCGCTTTTCAATCCGGGAATAGGTAGATAGAAAGCTTTTCGGTGTAGGTATATGTCGAGGAGAGACGCTCTTATAGTTTTGTTGATTGAAATTGTTATGCAAAGTACACTTGGCCATCTGGACTAAACGTAAGGAAAGTGGTATTGAAACCAAAACTATTGATAGTAATGGCATTGGAAACGACCATCTTTGAGTTGCTGAAAAAGCAATGCAAGTATCAATTAAAAAATAACTCAGAAGACAGGTATGAAAAGATGCCAAAGGATTCCAAGCATGGAATCAAGTCCACCAAGCCATTGATAGGCTGTATAATATGTCTGCCAACAACGCAAATCCCTGCATGCTACAGCCTTTTCTCTGACTCCTCAGGCAGACTCAGCATTGACGTAGCACAGAACCCAACCAAACTGAACAGGGTTGGTGCTAATGAGAGCAGGCTTTGCCTTTGTAAATTCAGCGCTTCCAGGCTG
Source organism: Calonectria pseudoreteaudii (assembly GCA_001879505.1). Taxonomy (NCBI): domain Eukaryota; kingdom Fungi; phylum Ascomycota; class Sordariomycetes; order Hypocreales; family Nectriaceae; genus Calonectria; species Calonectria pseudoreteaudii. Next base: position 1,170,954 of record KV875242.1, on the reverse strand, counting down.
TACCCCGTACTCGTCTTTGTACATCTGACACGTAATGTCATCGGGGTTGGGAGGTGTCATGCCAGGAACGTTGAAAGAGATGCCGCGAAGCTCCAAACTGGTAATCTGGACGTCATCAAAGTGCGTCAGCTTTCCCAGTGGGACTTCGAATGATTTGTACCCGGACTCTTGAGTATTGAATGCGTATACAAACGCGTCTGCGAAGTTGTCCATTCGTTTCGCCGAGGGCAACGCCGTTGCTGCCGTTGCAAGTGCTGTCAGAAAGGTAATGTAGCGCATTATTGCTGTTGTCTGAAATAACTTTGTAGAATGTATGCTTTGTTGAGCTGAGGTGAACTGAATTGATGGGAGATTTAAACCAGTGTTGGATGAATGTTTATATACTCGAAGCATGTTAATGCGGATGCATTGTGGCTGGCTCAAATTGCTGATCTATATTTGGTCGTGTCTCATGTTGCTTGTCATGTGTTGAAAAGGCTTTGATCTACAAACCGCAGCACTCATTTAGCATCATAAGTGATCGTCAAATACGGGACCCCTTTAGCGTTTATAACATCCAGCCAATTGAAGGTTGATCAAAGCTTAATGAGGCGAATGTGGTGAGCTGGCGTCTTAAAGATCCCGCCGAAGCTAGTCCGCTTTTGGTATATTGCTGCGACAAATACGATCTTACTCTACGTCGTCGGTGGCACGGGGCAGTTAAGTGGCAATAAGCACTAAGCAGAATCACACATCCATGAACTTGTGGTATAACTGCGAAGTCATCTGTGTAGAGATGACATAACGATATTCATCAAACTGGTTAGTAACTAACTAACGAATGCATTCCACCACTTTCCCCCTATCGTGCTTGGCAAAAGGTCTTCTGATATGTGCATCAAAATCCTCTTGTTTGCGAAAGCCCAAGTGGCAAGTTAGACAGTACAAATTGATAACGTGCTCTCGATTAATGTGCTAACAAATGTCACTAATTTCGTTAAACAGCTAGCGCAAGCCATATTGATGTCACAATGGAATTGAACGAACGGACATTTCAGAGAACACTGTCTAGCTGCTCATCATCACCCTTTTGGCTGCTTTCACGATTCATGTTCATTGAACCTTGGCGTTCATTTCCCAATAGGTTTGGGACGGCACCAAGTGGATCGAAATTTGTGCTCCAAATTGATGAGCTGGTATCGTTCCCGCTGCCCTTTGACGAGAAGTGGAATTTGCCAGTGGATTGCTTGCCAGACCTGGTCGGGCTAGCTGCAAGAACGGGTTGACGGGGGGTGGAACGGCGCTGACGGCAACGCTGCAAAGCTTTCCATGGCGCCACTCAGCTGCAGCCCAGTGTCGAAAATTTGACGCGCAGCCCCTTGCACTGCATAGGTCTTACCGAAGTGTCGAGGATGTTCGTGTTTGGCATTGGAATTAAGGGTCTAGCACATTGGCCGACATTCACTTGATGCAATATTTGGAGACGATGTCTCACATAGTGTCGAAATTTCAAGTCTCTATTCGTCTCAAGGTGGAGGTGCTGGTTGAAAAGACTATGTTCTATCATCATTTTGTTTAAGTATGAATTCTGTCTTGGTTCTTTTGTTTGCTTGGAGATCGGGAATCCCCCCAATTTGTGGCGGGACAGTCTGAAATAAGCGAGCGAACCTTGGACAATATCGCGAGCCATTTTTTTCGTCCATCTAAATTTGTGTCCAATTTCATTCGTGCACATAGACTCCAAATTCTTTTTGCTATGTAGGCCCGTTTGGACACAGTCGTAGAGTCACAATGAGAACCCACGGTCGCGTCCATGATTATCAAGATACGTCAGCTCAAAACAAGGATGCTAGTCAGTTGGAAGTGGACACTCATAGTCAATAGGTGCAGAGTTCAATCCGATATTAAAAATATCAACATGTTTATTTATTGACGATGAAGCTATATAGTAAAAGTCTGAGCCAACTTTTGACAGTCTTGCTTTGCTCAAGACTCGGCCTCGACGTGCTTGGTTGCACCAGTGTCCTTCTCCGCCAGATCCTCAGGGCGCTCTACGCCTGCAAGGCCAAGTTGCTCGTAGATTCTCTGCATACGAGCAGCATCATCACGCGCAATGGTTGTATCGTCACCTCCAAAGTAGACGTCGATTTCTTCGAGAGTCTTATCCTTGGTCTCTGGTACACACTTCCAGACGAAGACAGCACCACCAGCACAGAATGCAGCAAAGAAGATGTATGTACCATACTTCATCGATGCAAGCATGTCCTTGGTGGTCAAGCCAATGACAAAGTTGAACATCCAGTTAGTGGACGCGACAACAGCGACACCACGGGATCGAAGAGAGTTGGGGAACAACTCCTGAGCCAGGACCCAAGAGACTGGACCCCAAGAGTAGGCAAAGTTGACAGCGAATAGCCAGATGAACACAATAGCTGCCCAGCCACCAGCAGTGTGAGAAGGCCAGTCGTTCTCGAAAGAACCCTCAATGGCGGCGACAATGACGTGGCAAATCATCATTCCGACAGCACCCATAATGAGGAAAGTCTTTCGACCGAAATGATCAAGGAAGAGAACCGCTGGGATGGTGAAGACAATCTGGAAAATACCAGTGACACCGGTGGCGAGGAGCTGAGTCGTCACCGAGGTGAAGCCGAAAGTACCGAAGATTTGGGGCGCGTAGTATAGGACAGCGTTGATACCAGTGAACTGCTGGAAGATCATGATCCAGACACCGATTGCCAGGCGCTTAATCATGTTCTTGCTGAACATGGGCTTCCAAGTGCCAAGAGATCCACCATTCTTGCTTAGCTCGGCCTCGACTTCCTCGTCAAACATGACACCAGCCTTGATCTCAAGGAATTCGGTGCGAAGGACCGGATCCTCGGGAGCCAGACGGCGGAGACGGCTGAGTGCGTTGAGACAGTCCTCATCTCGGTGCTTGATGGCGAGCCAGCGGGGGGAGAAAGGAAGGAAAAACATGCCAAAGAACAGGGTCCAGGCAAAGACCAATTGGAAGGCGAGAGGGAATCGCCACGAAACATCCTTCTCACCAGTGCAGTGGTGACCGTGAGCTGCAGTGGCGTTGAAGTCACCGGCGCTGGTGTACCATTCGCTCTCAGGCACACCCTCTGGTTTGCACTTTGTACCACCAACGAAGTGCATACCATCTACAAAACTTGTTAGCTTACGGCAGCCCTGAATATTTGTTAAAAGACTTACAGTCAAGCCAGAATGCAACAGCAGTACCGATAGTAATGCAAAGTTGCTGAAGGGAAACCAATCCACCACGCAGCTGAGGAGGGGCGATCTCGGCCTGGTAAAGGGGGATAACCATGGAGAACATTCCAATGCCGATACCACCAATGATACGACCAGCAAAGAGCATTCCCGGGTTGGTGGCAGCGCACTGGAGGCAAGTTCCCAGAGTGAAAATGATTACGGCCACCAGCATGCTGTACTTTCGAGAAATGGCATCGGCGAGCCAACCGCAGAACAGAGCACCCGCCCAAGCACCGAGCTCGAGGGCGGCAACCAGCCATCCCTGGATGGTAGAGCCGAGCAGGGTGGGAAACTCGGCCTCAAAGTTCTCCATGACGAGAACCGAGGACATGACTCCCTGATCATAACCGTACATGACACAACCAATTGAAGCGAATGCACAAGTCATGAAGACGTAGGGGTTCTTGAGCATGCCCATGATTCCATGCTCGGCTTCAGCAGCTGCCCTGCCATAGGCAGATTGACTAACGGCTCCGGCACCCATTTTTGTCGATCTTTTTGGGTCAATTGCCACTAAGAAAGAAAGAATTGAAAGATGCTGGGTTCAACTATCTGAAATCCAGAGCACCAAATTTCCAACCCGCGGCCCTTTATAGAATTTTTTTTTCTTGTTTCCCTTTTTCTCAGAGTTGCAACGCCGCACTGTTGCCGGCGCATATTGCCGTCGACGGCCAAGTGCGGCTCGCGGATCCATGCTGGCCATCATGCAACGAGAATACGGTTGCTGGTAACATACGTCGTCGCGGCATGCTAAAAACTTCCTCTTTGTCGCATTTGGTCGGCTGACTAGGTAATCCGGGGTCCTCAGTCTGGTCATGGGGTCTCCAAATTCTGCCAGTTGGGGCCCCGCGCAAAGACTTTTGGGGCCGTATAGCTTGAAAAATGGAGTGTTCGTACCGTCTTGGTACTGCCCGTTCGGCGGCATCACGGTCATATTTTGTCTGCACTGCGGATTACCAGCATTATGGGTAACTCGGCATCGGAGCGGAGTTGGGGGTAATCAATTACAAAGCTGCGAGAGCCTGGCGAATGGTCCATGTTGGTGGGGGCTTTCGCAATCATTTGTGGGGAGGTTGCTTGTGGTGATGGGGGGTTTTTTTTCCTCACGGTTCATCAAGGGCTCGGATGGTGATCAAGATGCACACCCGAGTTTTCTCTACTTTAGTTGAGCTCGAAGCCTTCCCGCGGAAGATTAATTTGAGCCTCAGTGTCGGTGCCAAGGTTTGTGGACTAAGCCAAGCTTCTGATCGGTGCTGGGCGATGTAACATGGTTCCCGATCGCCTCTTGGCGACTGCTGGCGCAATCATGGGCCAATCGGCGCAACGCTCGGCCCTTTGTTGGGATATTCATGGCCACGACTGGGACCAGCTCGAGAGAGTGGAGAACGAATTCGGGACTCGGCTCGCGGAAACAACGTATATCCGGACATTGATCAAGGAGCCCAGGCAAGATAAATCATCACCCAACCCGCTCATTGGCTGCGCCGGACGAGGTGCCCAGGACGTGTGGTGGATCTCTCCAGGTTTTTCATCCTCTATACGCGCGTCGTGCTCACTGACTCGACGCAGAAACGTTTAACCAAGGCTTGACTTCCCTTTGCGGATGCCATCTGGTGAACAATGCGTGATCAAACTTAATCCTACCCGCTACATAGAAATACCTGCTCGGGGATTTCGCGTTCGTATCCTGTCTATCGGGAAAAATTACCCAAAATCAGGCGATTCTGTGGAGCCCAGGAACTGGTGATGGGGCACAAGATATGAGTTCCGTGCGAGAGATTAGGAATTTTCGGTAAAATGCGATCCGATTGGGAACGACTGCCCCAAGCATCAACAAAATAATGGGGACACGATATCAGGGCGACATCCCCACACTGACGTTGGCGTTCTCTCACCCTACAGTTTGGTTGCAGGTCGGACTTTGAATATTGATGAATGTCAAAATGCATTCTTGCATGGCAAATGCGGAGACCTGCATATTCTCTTTTTGAGATAGAGATTAAAAGAGGGTTTAGCTTAGGCATTCGTGGGGGTGATAACCGACTGTAACTATGACGAGTTTGAAATGATATCATGGAACCGTGAGTAGGCAATGTATGAATATGACGTCCACAATTGTTGGAGTTAGCATACTTAATTGACATGGAAAAGTAGACAGAGGAGAAATAGCCAGTTCACTGCCCATAGTTCAATAATTACATAACATAAAACCAAGTTGCGAGTATCCGATGGAGCGTGCATGCTTGCAGAATTGATAGTGTGCTAGATCCAAGAATACGGAGACTGAAAAAGCTAGCTAGAAAGACCAAGCCCCGTTGTCACATCATGTTACCTTTCGCTCGTCTTTGTCTAAGGTTGCTTTTAATTCTAACTGCTATACGACTGGTTCAAATCGGCCCAGCCAGGCTAGCGCGACTGGACCTGATTCCTTAAACTGTTGCTTGGAGGAAGTTGGGTAGTATTTCCGTCCTTCAATTTTGGCCAAAATTTAGAATGTTATAAATACTCCAAGTCCAGACTCGAGAGCATCATCAATATGCTTTCTGTACTGAGGCAGACCGCCAAGGAAGTTGAGCATCTCTGTGAACATGTTAGCAACTGCTCGTGTGGACATGGTTGTGGTACCCACCCTCTGGTTTCCCCGGGATGTTGCTTCCCATAAACTGAGACTTGGTTTGAGAGTATAGGGTCTTGTCGCCGATTTGGGCCACCAGCTTTCTCCAATCTTGCTCGGCACTGACTGTTGCACTTATGTGGCGGTGGTTCAGGCTGCGAAGATGGATGAGCGTGTTCACGATCCAATCGCCTTGGACCTCGGCGCAGGTGGGGCCGTTGCAGAATTCGGTTGGGCTTTGAGGGCCGTACAGGAAAATCATGTTGGGGAAGCCGGCCGTCATCAAGCCCAGCTGGGTATAAGTTCCATCCTTCCACTTCTCACTCAGAGAAATACCATCAACGCCCTTGATGTCGATGGACAAGATGCCGCCGGTGACGGCATCGAATCCAGTGGCAAAAATCAACACATCCAGTTCCCGGAGTTTCCCGTCCCCAGTCATGATGCCGTTGGGAACCACTTTGGAGATGGGGCTGGCATTGAGATCCACAAGATCAACATTGTCTTGGTTGTACACCTCATAGTATCGCTGCTCGAGAGCCAGCCGTTTCGTTCCAAAATGGTAAGGTGATGTCTCCGGCGCAAGAAGTTCAGCTACGCCAGGCTTTTTCAGCCGTGGCAGCGTCTTTTGGCGCCAAAATCTGTAGGCGTACTCGCTGGCCTTTGCATCCGAGATGACATCATGAAAGTTCTCCAGACAAATGGAGTTCCCACCTTTGCTCCAAATGTGTTCAAAATGAGCCTCTCTTTCTTCGTCTGACACTGCAAGGGCTGATTTGGGACTTGTTTCCAGACCAAACCCGAAAAACGTCCTCTTGCGAAGCTCAAACGTCTTCGAGTACTCGCTCTTGTCCTGCACCTCGCTTCCCAGGGCAGACTGGCGCATGGGGATTGCGTAAGTGGGGCTTCGCTGAAATACAGTCATGTGAGCCACCTCGGGTCCGACATCTTGGATGACTTGAATGCCGCTTGGACCAGTGCCGATTATACCAACGCGCTTATCCTTGAAATCAATACCGTCTTGGGGCCATTTGGAAGTATGGCATGATACACCAGCAAAGGTTTCAGCCCCATCAATCGCCGGGAGATGTGACTTGGAAGCAAAGCCAGTGCAGAGGAGGAAGTAACGTGCTGTACGAGTCACGCCGGCATTGTCAACCACGTTCCAATAGTTGTCAAGTTGGTTAAATTCAGCAGCGGTGACGCGAGTGTTGAAAAGAATATCCTTCTTCAGATCCAATTTTGACTCAACGTGATCAAAATATCTGAGAATCTCATCCCGGCCAGGATACTTTTCCGACCATGTCCAATCCTGCCAGATCTTTTCATTCGAAAACTCATATAGTGGCACAGGAGTGTCAGCGCGGGCACCACGGTAGCAGTTCCAGAACCAGACGCCACCGAGATCGGCGGCTTCATCAATAACCAGACATTTGAAGCCAGCCCCGCGAAGCTTGTGAAGAAGATAGCATCCGCCAAAGCCACTTCCAACAATAATGGCATCAAACTCGGGAAGGGATGCCATATCGATAACGGACAGCTGCCAAAGATGTAGTGAGTTTGTAAAGGCCTGAAATAAACAATTCAGAGTCAAAGAAGAGAGAAGACGACTCTGGTTATGATGATTATTGTGTGTTGGCAATCATGTGCAAAAAATCAACTTCCAGAGTGAAGAGGCAGTGGGTCTGCGTCTGTGCCACATCACAATGTGGAGAAAATATTCCAATCGCCGACCTAGCAGCCAATCATATTTCTGTGATTGAGCAATTATCGGACACGTATTCATGCTATATTGTGGCTTTGATCAGTTGATGATGAAAATAAAAGTGGCAAGGACAACAGCTGCATTTGATTTCCTCCTTGTTTTACAACTGCTATGCGCAATCTCTGCATAAAAACGTCTTCCATGTTTTAAATGCTCGCTAATATTAATTTGGGGGCTAAACATAATCTTTTGGAAGCCAATCTAGGGCATTGAACGCTATGGGTGGGAGTATCACTTGGATGGTCTCATTGGGTAACTTCGCGTTAAATGGCGCAGTCTCTTCCTCCCTTTGGGCCCACAAAGCGTCCACAATGTCTTGGCAGAGGAACTCGAAGAGCTCTGGGTGGTGTGTGAGGTGAACAGGCGCGAGTGGATGCAGACCTGGCCGTTGCAACCCATGTACACGGTAATATGCGATGTGTCAATTAAATAATTAGAGAACCGGAATGATCGCCATCTTATTTATTCGAAGCCTAATTGATTATGTTTTGCTGTTTTTGATTGGAAAAAGACAACCAACTTGAAAGGGCCTTTCTTTGTTAACATGGTAGAGACTTCTTCGCCACCCGAGGTGACTTTAAAGTTATAGACCAGCCAGCTTGGGGCCATTCTGGAGAAGAACATGGATACCCAGTTTTGACCGAACGGGAATTTAGCTTGCTGGAACGAATTAACGGCGCGATTCCCACAAATCCTCGAAATAATGCACTCAGCTATTTACAACTGGTAATCTGCTGAGAGCCATTAATTTGGCAAATCACATCACTGGGGGCGGGCTTTCTCGCTTTCTGGGAATAAAATATCATCATGTTCGGCTGACGTCATCTTGTTCAAGCGCGGGAGAGCGGGGTTGCCCTCAGCTGATCTGTGGAGGCGACTGCCGTTATTGCGGCTGGATTGACATTCCATTGTACAAGCCAGGGAATAAAACGAAGCGGTAAAAGCCCCAGGAATAGGCCACCGCCGATTCATTCAAATTCTAAGTGAGTTACAGATACTTTAAACTCGTTGACCGCAGCCGAAATACATCCCTGAACTACTTTTCCATCTGTTCCCAAACGCCAATCGAGATCCATCAAATAAGGAGATCATACGGGATTCCGACCGGCACGGTGTCCCTAAAGGAACTTATCAAAGAACTATATGTACATTCTTGTTCATCTATGCACATAGAATGCTCTTTGGTCTGAGATAAAACCATGTCGGGTCCCACGTCTATTGTCATCGATCTTCCAGGCGGCCGCATCTCAGCAGTTTGCGAAGGCGACGTTGTGAAGGCTCGCGGTGTCAAGTACGCCTCAGCAGTCCGTTTTCGACACCCGATTCCTTTTGAAAAATGGGACAGCGTGCTGGATTGCACAGCGCCTGCGCCGATCCATCCGCAAATGGTTCCGTCCCGTCTCGATTCCGTCACAGGTCCCATCACGCGCAACCGACACCAAGATGAAGACTGCCTCCATGTCTCGGTCGCAGCGCCAAAGACAGCCGTACAACAAGCGTCTAAGCGTCCCGTGATGGTCTTCTTGCACGGCGGCGCATACATCTCCGGCGGGGGCGATCTCGACGCCTACGATGCGTCTGGATTGGCAGAAAGGGATGTTGTGGTGGTCAATGTCACGTATCGGCTCGGCTTGCTCGGGTACCAATTCATACCGGGCGTGGCTCCCGCAAATCTGGGGTTGTTTGACCAAATTGCGGCTCTCGAGTGGGTGCAGAAGAACATTGCGGCCTTTGGTGGAGATCCAGACAATGTGACGCTTTTTGGACCATCTGCGGGCGCGGATGCGATCTTTTGCCTGATTGTTGCCGAAGGGACCGAGCGGCTTTTCCACAGGGCAATTCTGCAAAGCGCACCATTTGGGTTGCGTTTGCTGGATCGCGAGCCCATGCTTCAAGGTCTTGGTGAGATTGCCGGTCAGCGTCTGGCCCTGAATTCCGAGGCGTGGACCACAGACGAGATACTCTCTCTTCAGTCAGAGCTCATGGTGGCAGCAAAGCCTTATCCAGGTAAGCTCTTGGTATTTGGTCCCGTTTTCGGCCACGCTCCTCTCCCGAACCTCAATGAAGTCTCTGAACGGCTTCGTGTTGCAGCTCCAAGAATCCCCATCGTAGTTGGATATACTGGACACGAAGCCGCGCCGTTTGTACTCATGCTTGATGCCGCGCGTCGATTCTTCTCTCTGCCGCTTGTGGGGAGACTCATTAAGTGGTTGGCTGTGTGGTACTTCTCCGGCTCTGCCTTCCAGTGGCCAATAAACCGTTTCCACAAACAATATCTGGAGCTCGGAGGAACCTCGAACTTGTATAGATTTTTTTGGCACCCTTCTGGAAGTACACTAGGCTCTACGCATTGCCTTGAGATGCCATTTCTGCTTGGTCATTGGTCCGCTTGGAAGGATGCTCCTATGCTAGGTGGCCCGGCTTCTCGTGATGTGGTGGATAGTCTAGGTGGCAGGTTGAAAGATCTTTGGGTTGCTTTCGCGGGAGGCGAAGCGCATAATATCGGGTCATTTGACGTCGTGGGTAACGAACATGGGGGAAACATCACATTTCACAAATAGCTATCAAACTCTGAAACTGTTCAAATCCAACTTTGGGGTTCATCTGTTATTTCATTGCTCCCATCCAGGAGAGGGTTTCTTGCTAGCGAGTGTTGATGATGACAGTGGCCGCCAACTTGACTTCACCTCTATTTATCAAGAATCGCTAACAAACAGCATAAAGAATATCGCCAATAAATCAAAACAAAAGAGAATGTGTGTCATTTGATTCGGATTTCGCCACTTGCCATACTCTGGTGGCAGAAATGATGTTGAGCAACCAAGAAACTCAGGAATTCAGTTGTTTATGCCCTCTCCTAGCGACAAGAAACCAGTGCATGGCTGATTTTATGCCTTGGAAAATGTCTTTGAACGCCAGTGCTTCCAGCATGGCGCCCCCTACCGACTTTTTGGCCCCGCCGGTAGGCTTAGCTGCCCAAGATTGGGGAACACTGTCTGATTCAGCCCCACCCATGTGAGACTCGTTTTCCCTCAACGGAATCTCATCTCTCTGAGATGTTGCTGCTTGGTACGGCTTATAAGGGAAGGCATAGAGGTGAAAAATTGACACGAATACCATTTCGATACACAAAAGCGTGCTGGGAATACCAACAGCCCAAGAGGGATAGGAAATCGTTGCCGATGGCTTGATGGTTCCCCCGGGTTTGGTGAGCATACCAAAAACAAACTATGAGTATGCGTCAGCTTTGGTTCATCTAGATTTTCGTTGTATTTGGAGGTGGATATTTTTCATACACTTTGAATATAAAAAACTGCGACAACGATCTTTATCGATAAAAACTTCAGCATTGGCTGGTGCTCTGCAATGAGATGTTTTATCTCGACGTAAAACTGTAAGAGACACATCATTGCCGAAACCAGTGAGATTATCTCTATGACCATCACCTGGTTAAAAAGAGGTGATTTAGCAAGATTAGGCGTAATAATTGAGTCATGATTCTCTTACCCAAATTTTGGCATGATGAATGCTTGAAGACTCCTCGCAATACACATTTGCAGCTTCGGTAATGCACTTGACCAGCGCGCCGAGAAACTTTACCAAACAAAACTGCAATACTCCAACACAGATAATCTAACTAGCGATTCAGTATACATGGCCGACTTCTTGCCCTTGTCTCCCGGGAATGGTTGCAAATACAACTCGAAGTGGTTGTAGGAAAAGGCGCAAACTCACATTGAAGAACTTGAGCCCACCGGATACTTGTCTCTTGCGTCCGAAGCATGCAACAACAAGCCGAATTGGGAAAATCCAAGGTTTGGGCTGTACGCTGGCAAACTCATTTCGCATGGCAGTAATGTCCCCGTGAAGAAGCTGACATAGGAGAAGAAAAAAGGCCGCAATGACAAGAGATTCATAAAATTCGTAAATGGCGCCAAGGTATACATGCTGTCGGTATAGCGGGATACTCAAAAGGCAGGCTATTGAGTATACTGGGACCATGAGAAGGATTCGGATTATTCTGTTCAAGTGGTCGTTAGATTTGGCCATCAGCAGCAATGGGTATCTGAGAGATGTCAATAGGGGGAACCTTACTGTCTTTGCTGTGCACGTTTAGTGTAATTTTTCGCGTGCATGAATATTAAATAAGCTGAAGTCAGGCAGCCTATTGCGCATGCGGCACCAGCGATGCAGATCAACAGGCTATGAACTTTGATGCCATCACCAAGGGGCTCTTCGTGGACTATAAAACGATATGAGATGACGAATGTGTATAATAGCTATATGAATGATTAGACATACTGTCAACATCTAATGGATGATCTTCGCATTTCATCGTGATTGATTCATATAGGGTAATCGGAGCCTGGTTGAACAAAAACAGTGAAGGAGGTGTCAAAGACGTTATCAAGAATAGATAACACTATATGGGCTTTATAGTGGTCATAAATTCCGGTGTGCGGTCGCAATCGAGCGTATTTAGCGCAAAACGTGCGCCAAGAAGCCTTTAGACTTTGAGTCGGGGCGCAGTGTTTGAGCTCCGCGGACTGTGAGGCAAGCCAGGGGCATAAACTCATATGTACAAATACATATTAAGATCTGCAATAGAGCAAAATGAACCGTGTCAGATTTGCTACGTCATAAGATACGGGGGTTGAATGATTGGTCTATCGAAACTCGACTCTTGAAATCTAACTGTCAATTCACCCAAACAGTGGCGGTGCCAAATCGGCAAAACGGCTTTGACCCACCTTCAAATCGACAACGCGCGAATAAACTCAACGCTAATGAACGGGATCGGAAATTTCTCCTGAATTCTGAATGACATGATTGGATCTCTATACGGTCGGGGCGTCGGAGTCTAGCACTCCCCATGTGAATCGGGTCAAAGGCCCATCCCACTGGTTCCTACTGGTAGGATTACGTATTCGCTTGATTTGTTGATCTGCCAAGCCTACTGCTAGATCCAACCAAGTCTGTGCCCCATGTTACAGGTGTGTGTTGTCCTTACAGATCTCGTGAATCCCCGACCGTGGCGTCATCGCCTCAATGCCAAGAAGAGCACTGTTCTCAGCATGCATACGTCGGCAATAAGACGGGTTTACGGAGAAGAAGTTGGGCATCGAAATAAATCGATGATTGATTTTGAAAAGGCTTGAAAAAATTAAGGGTCTCAAAGATATCTATAAAGACAACTATTTGATAATGAATGTGGCGATTTAAAAAAAAATATTCTTCTTTTCTCATTATTCTCCTTCAATTTTGCTTTGTTTAGATTTTCAACATGTCATCACCTACTGATTCAACCACAAGACTCGGCCAGGTCATTGCGAATTTGCAGCCGGCTCATATTGTCGCAGCATTGCTGGTCATCATTCTGGTATCGGCCATCTCGAATTCGAAAAAGAATAAAATTGGCGTGATAAACCCACCGGCGTGGTTCCAGCCGGCCTTGCTCAAACAACTTGATTACGTTCAAAACAGCCGGGACATCATTTCTCAGGGCAGGCAAAAGTTTGGTGGCAAGGCATTCCGTGTATTCACCGATTTGGGAGAGATTGTCTTCGTCTCACCCAAGTTTGCTCATGAGATCCGCAACAGTCCTCTGTTAAACTTTCGCACGGGTATTCTGAAGGTAATTTCGATTCTCATCCACGATTGGCACATCCTCCTTTGGCCTCCTTATTTATTATATATACAAGCGAGTATGCTAAATAGTTACTCAGGATTTCCACACATATCTGCCAGGGTTTGCTCCATTTGGCCTTCTTGGTCACCCATCTGAGCTCCTTCAATCGATTGTTCGCAAGCACTTAACAAAGTACCTCAGTCAGTCACATGTCCAGTTACTATATCTTAGGTGTTCATCATATTGACAGTATGGCATCAACAGACACAGTCACTGAACCGTTAGCAAAAGAATCTTCATTCGCATTCGATCTTGTTTTTGGGAATTCTGCAGGTACGCATTCTTCGCATCGCTTATTTTTTTATTATGCTAAATGAAATTAGAATGGCAAAGCGTCACCATCAAAAGCGCTATCCTCGACGCCATCGCTCGGCTTTCGTCCCGTGTTTTCCTTGGTGAGGAGGTTTGCCGACACGAACCTTGGCTCAAGATCACTCGGGAGTACACACTCATTTCTTTCAAGACTGCTGGAAAGCTCAACATGTTCCCTTCGCTTCTTCGACCCCTGGTTTACCTTTTCGACCCAGACTGTCGCAGACTACGAAATGCACTGATCGAGTCCCGTGAAATCATCATGCCTGTGATCGAAAAGCGCCGAGAACTCAAGGCGAAAGCTCTTGCAAATGGGGAGCCGGCACCGACCTTCAATGATGCTATCGATTGGGCAGAAAGTGAACACAAAGGTCGAAACTACGATGCCGCTGCCTTGCAATTGACACTCTCTTTTGCAGCCATACACACAACAACCGATTTGTTAACCCAGACCCTGATTATGTTGGCAAAGTGTCCAGAGTTTATTGAACCTCTGCGGAAAGAGATAGTCGAGGTCTTGACAGTTGATGGCTGGAAGAAGAACGCGTTATACAACATGAAGCTGCTCGACAGTGCCATCAAGGAAGCCCAAAGACATAAGCCAAGCTCCATGCGTGAGTATCCTTCTATATTTATTTCAGTTTGACATCCTAACATCAGTTTAGTGGGGATGCGCCGCCTTGCCGACGGAGATGTTACGCTCTCGGATGGAACGTTTATCCGAAAGGGACAGCGCTTGGCTATCGACGACCTTTATTACAGGAGCACCAAAGACAAGTATGAGAATCCAGATGAATTTGATATTTATAGATTCAGGCGTATGCGAGACCAACCAGAGAATGAGCACAAGGCACAACTCGTGTCCACGAATCCTGAGCAATTATCGTTCGGACACGGCAAATACGCTTGCCCTGGCCGTTTCTTTGCAGCCAACGAGATCAAAATCGGCTTGATTTTTCTGCTTCTCAAGTATGATTGGAAGCTAGCTGATGGAACACCTTGGCAGCCATTGAACAGAGCATCTGCTATGGCGGCCAACCCGGAAACCGTCTTGCAATACAGGCGGCGAAAGGAGGAGATTGATCTGGATGACTTGAAGTCACTGGAGGCTATTGGTGAGGAGTGAGTGGAAGGATATAGAAAAAGAATGGAATGATGGATGAGAATTGGGGTTTGAAGAAGATCTGTGATCGAGAATTGAGTTTTACCGGCTGTGATCTGTCAGGGTTTGAGGCGCCTGCTCAGCACGCAGGTTCCAAATGGAAGTATCAATCACACATCTTCATGGATTAGTTTGAGAGGAATTCTTTGCTTATTCCTATTTTCATTTGTCATTCAAATTGTATTTTATTATATTAGCAGACTGTCTGGCCTTTAATCTAGAATAGATTCAATCATGGTGGCTTCCATTTGCTCATTCCTGCCAAAATTAAGTGTACAACACTTGTGAATTCTGTTTTTGCAAGACCAAGAGTAGGTTCAAATTGATAATTGTCGATAAAAGCCGCATCATATGATAAGGGTTGTACTTTTAGTAAAAAATGGCTGTTCTTTTAGCAAAGCTTGTGTGGATTTATCCTTTTTAGCTCAGTCAGAGTGAGTTTAGATCACGGGTGGAACCTAATTATCCCCAGTTTACCTGCTCACTAGTCAAAATACCTTTTCCTGTTTAAGGTGTTTTCAACCTGAGTGTCCCACATGACGTTTGCCTCTAAACCACTCATCGTTCCGAAAAGCACCAGCTGAACAAAATCGGTGTGACAGCACAACCGAGAACTGATACATCAAAAAAAAATTATCAGCTCGCCCGTGCCGCTGGCATTTGACTCCATGCCCACCTGACCCATTTGATGTTTAAAAGAGAAATAAGTTTCTAAATTCAGTTAGCTGAAACGCCCAGTTCTGTACCGTCCCGGAAGTTGAACCTACCGAGGGAGCTGAATCCACCGGTCAAGTGTTAAGTGGTGACGCAGTGGCACTAAAGCGTCTAGATCGGTCCAATCGCGATCGGACACATTTAATCGGAGCTAAATCATTGGCAAATTGTCAAGGTCCGGTTCCAAGAGAGAGCTAGCATGGTTCGTGAAGAGCGAATGTGCCGTCCACGTGATCACCTAGTCCTCATACATGCCTAGTCCGTCAGCTTGTGCAAGTCCAGCTGAGGATTCACATTCCATTTTGGGCTATTTTCGAATAATATAATATGATCGCTGAGTTGTGGCAATTGGAATTGTTTCAATCGTCCCTTGAGCACTTCTTTCTAGTCCTGAAGCACGGGTTAATATCACCATGAAGCTGCAATTTTTAACCCCTGCAAGCCTTATTTTGACTGCGTTGGCTTCCAATGCCATCGCTTTTGATTTGAGCGGAATTCCCGCTTTCAATCCGTTAGATCCTCGATTCCAAGACTATCGAGCCCCGACCGCTGATGACTGTGAGCCCTTGTCAACCCACAATGGCTTTTGTCGCTCTGCTAACATGGGGGGACCTCTTTCAAGCCCGCAGTCCATGCCCGGCTCTCAACTCATTAGCCAACCATGGATTCGTTCCTCGCAGTGGAAAAAATGTCACCGCCCTTGATCTGATCAGAGGAGCATATCTCGGTATGGGAGTATCATTCGAGATTGGCGTCGCGCTGGTGACGGCCGTTCTACCATCACAACGTTGGGTCGGAACATGGAATTTGGAAGACACAGGAGAGCATCTCTTGCTTATCGAGCATGATGCCAGCCTTTCTCGCCTAGATGCTGCAAATGGTGATAGCAATACGTTCAGTCCCGAAGTATGGGCTCTTACCCTTTCAATACTGCAAACGGGTAATGGTATTGTTACGCCGGCGCTCATGGGCAAGGCGCAGGGAGCGCAAGTGGACGCTGACAAGCAGCGAAACCCGGATGCAGCCTACGGGCCACATGGACTGGCTATTGCCACCTTGGCAAATGGTCTAATGATGGCAGTTCTAGGCGATGTCGTACAAGGCAATGCGCCCCTCAGCTATGTTCGTTCTGTCTTTGAAAATGAGCGGCTTCCAACGCACTTGGGCTGGAATGCTGTTCCTCTAAAGGGAAATGCCGCAAACACCCTCGCGTTCGGAATCAAATTTCTGGCTGGTGATCCCGACTTGTTGAGGCACATTGACGAGGCATTGTTGAACTCGCCTGCGGTAAGAATCCAGCAGCCCTGATCTCAGCGTCATTCAACTCATACCAATGTTGCAGGAAACTTTCGATACCCTCATTCCGCCAGGTGGGACTACCAACACTGGGAGCGATTTGTTTCTGATTAACCTACGAAACGCCATTGTAAACACTATAATTAATGAAAAGGGCAATGGGAATTAGGCTTCACCTGATGCGATTTAGGACTTGAGCGATTTTGTGCTTGCGCGGAAAATTGGTTGGTGGCGGAATACCTACTCATTGAGGAGACCTGGTTCTCGCGCCCATGTATGTTCAACAATTCTATGGTACATACATGGCCTTTACTGCAGCAACTGGAATGCCCGGGTGGCTATTCGAGAAGACCAGTGTAACCTAGCCAGCTGCATCTCCTCATCTCCCTTGATCTGCAAAAATCGATCTAGCTCCTCTAGGCTGTACTTTGAGCTGATCATTATATCTATGCCTCATTGATCTATTGGAATAGTCTACTTTCAACTAGGCCATGGAGTAATTAGATTAAGGGGTAAAGTGGCAACGTAGTTCTAGCTTAAATTATGGTCTAGAATATTGTCACGCTGCTCAATTTCGTATCGCCGCTACCGTGCTTTGAAATGCGCGTTGCGTGAATTTTCTGAAATGTCTTAGCTTTTTCTATCGCTGCGCACCTGATAGGACTATCCAAACAAGCACACCCCAGCCACTGACATAGACCACTAAACGGAATCAGGATAAAACAGACTCGCCAAGTTTATATTAGCACACCCTTTGTGCTGTTGCTGTGCAGCAAAAGTCTGACTAAAGGACGTGGGGTGTGTATGTTTAGATATTTCTGGATGGCATCTTCAAAAGCAGATTCCAATATTTGATATTGATGAATCTTGGGGATGAAATGGTAGACAATAACGTGATGGAAAACAAACCACCGAGAGCGAAACCGAAACCGGGGACCTCATCAAAAGTACCGAGTGATGTGGGATGATTATCTAATTGGACGATGTAGATCGTCATGAACCCAAGTGGCCAGATGCTAGTGAATAATAAACTTTAACTGCAACAGGGTTGGTTCCGTTATGTCTCGACGGCCACCTGGAATGTGCGGGTTTTCTTCATTGAATACTAACCAAATATGCTATTTCAGCAGGCCTGAAATGGAAATTTAGATGTAACATTGCATCATCTACTCTAGCGCAGAAAGTATATGGATGCTTGGTTTCCCCTGTTAAAATTCAATAACCGTGCTGCCGCTGCTGAGGTTAACTCAAGCTTGAAGCTGAGCTCGATTAGGCATCTGAATTATACAATAGACTAATCTATGACCCATTAATTTGAGGGGTTTAACAATTTTCCCGTATAATAGTGGGCTGTTGATCTCCGCCCTTGTTGCATGTTCATTGAATCAAGGGTTCTAGTGGAATTGTAAAGTGTAACAAGGGTTGAAGTTTACAAGCATCAAATCACCTCATACTTTGGACATGAAAGAAGGAGTTTACACTACAAAACTAGTCAATTTGAATTTAATTGTGGATAATGACTGCGTTTAGCTATTGTGTAACTTTATTTGTATGCCGCCTCTGAAGCATGGTTCCTAGATCACCCTCAGCTTAGCTTTTTTTTTTGGTCAGAACCAAATGAATGCGTTTGATTCATAGTTGAGTTATTTTCAGGGGCCCAAAGTTTCCAAATTTACAATGTAACCACATATTGATCACTACCTGCCATGGTTTTCCAAAATGTGTTTTGCATGGGGGTTCCGTCCTCGTTCGATCCGTGAGGCCGTGTGATTTCTACGTGCATCGGCATTTTTAGCGTGAATCTGATCAGGAAAAATCATTTTGGACTATATACTCATAAAATCGAATCCTATTGGTCGCTTTCTTTAGAGTATTTAGGTACGAGCGCCTCGGTTCGTGAGGGCTTTAATCGTTCTCGTCTCAAAAACATCGAGTAGAGGGGAATTGAAATCCACGACGTCAAAATTCCTGATTCGATTGAGTGAATACTCACTTAACGTCTACGCAATCCAAAGATGTTCAAGAGACTCTGAAACCCCTTTGATAAACTTGGAAAAGTCGCCCCATTCTCTGTATAGGAATGCCACATAAGGTCTCATTAGAATATCATGGGAGACCACCTCGTTTCAGCGATGGGCATTCATCCGACGGATTCCGTCTTGAAAAACCTCTTCCTTGTCAGTGGGGAGCAAGAAAATGGTTTATTTCATGACCCACACGGGCTCAGATACGTTTTCAAAGTCGAAGAGATGAGCGAGTAATCATCCTCCAGGACATAGTACCGAATATTGTCAAGCCCGGATTGAATTATACAATCAGCGAAGATTTGTGCACCTCTCGGGTCTATCCACTAACCAACAATGGTGGAAATCTCGCAAAAATAGGGCTGATTTACGAGAGATAGTTTGCGTTAATTATGACGCGGTTTCCTTTACTCGATTCTAGAAACATAAGACCAGAGAGAAAGGAGCAGTTCTTGTAGTGATTCGAGATTTCTGTCAAACGGGAGTATGGCAAAGGGTTTATAGCGAGCATGCCGGGAGGCAATATGGACTCGAGATAACATTGGATGAACTAGCCTTGAGGGAATTGTCGCTGAACCTCCTCCGCTACATCACGGTGGTCGCGTAAGTACCTCTCAGGTTGTACCGGAGTGATGCGTCGCCAGCCCTTAAAAAAATTAACTGTCTTGATTTTGCAGGTACTGTCGATACGCTCGTATGCGACCCATCACTACGGTATCTTGGCGGCGGAAATATAAACCAAGATCCTTCTTTTTGAAGTGGTTGTTATACATTCTTTAACCCGAATGTTGGTAAGTGACGAAGCATCGTATCATGGGTCACTTACGTAGCTTGAAAATAGTACTTGCAGAGCACAAATATGTTGTTTTCTTTCAATTTCTTATGTTTGCGTAATTTTGTGATGATCTCTCGCTATCGACCCCATTCATGCTCACTAAGCTTGCGAAATGATCGTCCATGATCATGCATTATGTGCTATTTAAGTGACATGGTCACAAAACTGATAGAATGGCAGATATTGGCACACGTAGCCGGACCTGAGAGGGGAAATATGGCTTGAAATACTGTAAAAAGTCAAAAGTCGGAACACAGCGACCATGATACACACTTTTATCGATTAGATGCTTTTCACGTCAGCATTAGACTCGCGAAGTGCGCCACTAGCTACTCCCTAAGGTGGTAGCACGCAATAAATCATGTTTGTGCGTTCATTCGTAAATCTATACTCACACCCATGGGGTAATAAACGATCCCATCCACCAAGCTGAGTAGAATTTGCACTCTTCAGACCGAATGCTAGCACGTAGTGATTCACATCCCGTATGATTTGAGAGCAATTGAGCGAGAGTATATTGACATTGCCCTTTGATTCAGTCAGCACCCCTGTAGTGACAATGTATGCATCAAAGCGGAGAGGGTGTTCCAAATCAGTGCTCTGAAGGGGGTAGACGTGTTGATGCTCTTGGCACGACAAATTTGCCACCATCCGCGGTTTTCCAAGCTTTTGCCCGTCAGACTGTTCAGCCATTCCGGTTCATCGTCAGTGGAGGGGTTTCATTAACGCTCCATGATTCTTAAAAACCTGCATGATTGCATATTGTGACACCATCCTCACACAAGTCCTAGATTTTGCGAGACAAAAAAAAGCCACCCGCAGCTTTGCCATCCACAGGGCAGTGCCACGTTTCATCGACGTTTGGTGTCAGATATGAACTAAAAACCTGGAGGCCGATGAGACTTCAGACCCGACTATTTGGCTATGAAATAGGACTTTAGCGGCGAGAGCTGTGAGACCCCCCGGACGCTCAATGGAACGCGAGGATTCCGGTGTGGCGGTTGACGATCGATTTCTATTTTTAGGCACCATAAACAAAGTTTATATTTGGCGGGTAGATGATTCATAAAATATTAGTATTTATTTTTTTGGCCTTATTATAAGCCCTACCTCGCAGCTACTTCTGACTAGTAGGGGTAGTTTGCGGAGGAACCGTCTTCAGCCAAAGAGCCTCCGCCTCATCCTCCTGCCGGAAGTCGGTCGGCCACACAATCTTGGACAATACCACCTTGACTTCCTTCCAGCGGGTAACACCCGTGGCCGCGGCCCACATTCGGATGTACCCTGCAAAGTCTACCAGCATCTGCTGGAACCACTTTTCGGCAGCAAGCGACTGCGTGCGGGACAGGCTAAATGCTCCGACGAAAACCTTCCAGAACCAAAGATTCCGAGCCTCGTCCGAGCCGCCCTGCAGCTCCTTCATGTTGTTCAGGGTGTCTCGCTGCAGAATGGTGAGCAGGTAGCAAATGATGCGGCTCTCGGACGGCGAGGCCCGTTTCCAGGCGTGGAGCACAGCCGTCATGTACATGCCGCACCCCACCGAGATGCCGGACCACGAAGACCCGAGCGTGTACCCCTTAGAGTTTGAGTTTTGGGAAGCGGTGGGTAACGAGTTCAGATGACCTTTGACGGCTGCAAATAATAACATGGGCCATCCAACCCTGTTCATGTCCAGAGGACGAGAATCTCCTGCCCTGCTGGCCTCGATGTCCTTGTATTTCATGTTGAACACTTCTGTGATGTCTCGGAGACACCGAATCATGGGTCTGGCGTCTATGTACTGGTAATCCTGTGTTGCTGGGGTCGAGTTGAAGAAGAAGGGAAACATGCGAATAGACTTGAGCCGCAGGCCATTCCCGCCAGCATCGTGTATTTTTGACCTATGCTCAATGTATTTTAAGTGTCCGGAGCGGATGTCATCCCCGAGTTGCTTAAATTCCGTCAAGGTTTCCGGGGCATCCTGGAGTGGGCTCTTGAGCCGGACCACAATACTGTAGCTTCTGAATGGGGTATTAGCATCCGCGTATGGATCAAAAATAAGGTTCGACTGCTCACATAATAAGATACCTGTCGATGAGTTCTCGTTGGGCGTTTGTCAAGGTCACTGGATGAGGATTGTCCTTGGATAATTGGGATTCCAGATACATAACGAGGCCATGGAGATGCATCTCTGCCAGGGCAACATTTCCAAGGTAGCACTGCATAATCACGTAGTCGTCAGCACAAAAAAAGCCGACTAATTTTTAGCAAGGTGGGCGAGTGGCGCTGCTCACCTCGGCAAAGCAAAGCGTAGCGATATGCTTGCAGCAATCAGCCACATTATTCCCCGACGAGCCCTTCTCGAGCCAGGTGTTGACGGTACGTATACTTTCAATCTTATGGTGCAGATATGTGGATTGGAAGGAACGCAGATCACCTATGTTCCATGCATAGTGCACCCCGGCAACCATGATTAGGGTTCGGAGGCTATGAGGATCTTGAAAAATAGTTTCAACCCTAATGAGGTGACATTAGTTCATCGCTTGATCGAAACGCGGCAAATCATCAGACGAACCGGCCAGCCTTTTCCCCAATGGGCGAATTATGCCCTTGAAAGACTGATTATGGTTAGATCAAGCCAGGCGTGGGATCCGAGGATGCGGGTAAGGTATGGGGCACTCACAGTAGTGAAGGAGTTCCTTCGACCTCAAGGGCATATGTATGGGCAATGCATCGAAGGGGTCCACAGATTGCCAGGGGACCATCTGCCACGACGTGAAGGAATGTAGCCGCTGTACGGACCAGGGCTTCTGGGTTGATATAGCCGCGTTTTGAGAGCTGGGTGTGCGTTTCGAGGGCGGAGCGGCTTCCAAGGTGAAGGGCACATGTTCTCCCGGCCGCATCTCCATCCCGCGCTCACGGAGCGGGATCTGAGCCGACTTGTAGTGACAGACATCCTTCAAGGCTACACATCTAGAGCTGGACGGGCAAAGGATTAGCTCTCTGGGTCGGGAACAGACTGTACTGTACGTGTACGTAGCTACGCGGGTGCAGCCAACACAACACACGGGTGGAGACGGAGAGAGAGAGGTCTGGGCGGTGGTCGCAATGCACGACATCCCCGCTGGTTCGGGTACTCTAGACGAAAGCTGCAGCAAATAGTGTGCTTACTTACCAAGATGGGCGTTTCTCATCACATCTCCGATGGCGTTGTCTGCAATTGATACATCCCGCGCGGCTCCTGGTGTGGAATTTTCGCTTGGTCCTCTCGAGCTGACCCTGACCTGCTGCATCCGCATCCTTAGCGTCTTGAGCCATTGCAAGGCAAATTTTAGTTGGCTCAGCCGCCTAACAAATTAAAAAGCAATCCAGAGCAGAGGGCCGACGACAGGTTTTGCTCTTCTCCCAGCCGTGGCGGCGCTAGTTTCAACGGCGTTCCGACTGGCAGAGAGGCAAAATATGAACAATTTCCCAGCAGCTTCGCCCAGGTTGGAATTTCAGGCCACGACACATTTGCATGACATGGCCCGAGATAGTTCCGTCAAAATCGACTATATTCGCCAATC
Source organism: Calonectria pseudoreteaudii (assembly GCA_001879505.1). Classification (NCBI taxonomy): domain Eukaryota; kingdom Fungi; phylum Ascomycota; class Sordariomycetes; order Hypocreales; family Nectriaceae; genus Calonectria; species Calonectria pseudoreteaudii. The sequence goes on along the minus strand of KV875242.1, from coordinate 1,147,740 downwards.
AGAGCCCTCATCCCGACCAGGTTGCCAATCCGCGCGCCTTGACCATGACCCTTTTCGGTCGATTACACGCACTGGAACCACAGCATCCATGTCGCTTCCGAGTTGGCGCTAGCAGCACGTCGTGAACAGAGCGATGCTACGGTAAATTGCCGATGGCGCGGTGCCGCATCCACCTCGAGCAGCCGTAGCGAGCAATCTGGAGCGGAGAAGTCGCCCTGTGCGATGCGGCACCGCTCTCGATCCGACATGTTTTGCACACGCGAACAATTAAACTGGCTACCATTCGGAGAAACTGTATCCCACATTTCTTAATTGGAAGTATGTAACCATAGCCACATCAGAGTTCAGCAGAGGCGCAGCGGACGCCGGATAAATGTTCGAGAATGGGTGGGTTTCGTTGATAAGCAGCACATCAGCGTTTGACGTGTTGGCAAATTCCCTCATACGAGAAACCGAAAAAAAGAAGAAAGAAATACGAAAAACTAACTCCATCGCCCATGCAAGACCACCATGCACGTTGCGATCTATCAGATTCCTTGGCGAGCATGATTAGGTTCCATCTCGCTCTTGCCAAGATATATAGAAGACCGTGATATGGAGCGCAACAAACTCCTTGCCGCGATGCAGACACGAGCCAATTAACAATGCCAACCGCCATCAATATAATGCACCTGCCCAGTGATATACTTGGAGTCATCGCAGAGCAGCCAGGCAATCAAGTTGGCCACCTCCAGCGGCGTGCCCCTGCGCTTGATCTGACACAGCCAATTCATCTCGCTCCCGCGTGATGCCACCGACTGGGTCTGCATGGGCGTGTCAATGATTCCGGGAGCGATGCAATTAATGCGAATTTCCCTGTCTCCCACTTCCTTAGCTGCGGCTCTGCTAAGTCCAATAATAGCATGCTTTGTGGCTGTGTATGCGGCGTTTTTGGGGAATCCTAGTATGGCGTCATTAGCATCGTGCGTGTGTGTGATCTAACCCATGGCTCGGCGAGAAGCTCGGGGAGAGGAGAGAGTGGGAGGGGGGGGCAGAGGGCAAACGTGGGGTAAATAAATACCAATGTCACCGCAAATACTCGAGGCATTCACAATGCTGCCCTGGTTCTTGAGGTTCTGCAGCTGAGCTCTCATGCAGTAGAAGACGCCGTTCAGGTTGACGTCAATGGTAAACTTCCAGTCTGCCGTATTGTGCTCCTCAACCCGCTCCTTGTTGATGCAGTCGGGAATGACACCGGCAAGGTTCACAGCCCCGTCTAGCTTTCCGAATGTTTCGACAGTCTTTTTGATCCAATCGCTCACCGCGTCCTCATCTCGCACGTCCAGCACAGTCGCCATGGCGGTGTACCCCGCCTCAATGAATTGCGCTGCAGCTTCGTTGAGGGTTTTCTCGTTCCTGTCGGCCATGGAAACAAGTGCACCTTGGGATGCAAGCAGCTTGGCCGTCTCGTACCCTATGCCCTGGCCAGCGCCGGTGAGCGCAATGACCTTGCCACTGACATCGAAAACAGTGGGCATCTTGTTCCGACTGGTGTGTCACTAGGAAAGCCCTTGAACTTGACTTCAATCTAGTCGTAATGTTAAGATAAAATTAATGATTTGACCGGTAATTAAATTGTCTTCTTATTTTTTCGTTTTTCGAAAATTCTCTGCTCGAGATTTGTCACTGAAACCGCGGGGGGTGTCCAGTCGACTAGACAAGGTTCCGGTTAACCTTTCCCTCATTATCCCGGGGCCCAAAACAGTAATTACCCATATCAGTTTCAGCTCTGCGACTGTTCCTAAATTGCCGAGAATCGGAAGTATTTCCCGTCAGATATATCCCGAGGGTTATGAAGGCTGGCTGACTGCTTGATGTTTATTTCCACGACCAATTATCTGCAACCCTGCAACTCCCATGCCATACACAAACAGGGCGAACCCAGTATTTACCAATTGAGACGCAAGTTAGAACAGCAGTACCTGCTTCTAGAACAGAATAGATAAATAAGCTGGTCAATTATAGCGTCCCATTCAAGAAGACTGGGTGAGCCTAAATATGATACTCTAAGTATGGCCAATTCAGATTTCCACTCCATAAAACCAATCCTTCTGTCCGAATTCGTCGCCGAGCCTATAAATATTGAAGTCATACTTATCTAATGCATCATTTCCCAATGAACTAGAGGCAAGCTTCTTGAGTTCTGCATGGTTCAACTCTTCGGCCGCGCAATCAAACTCATGGAGTGACAACCAGGTTGGAGGCTGCGGCGGAGGCTCATCCGTCGGGGGCGCAAGGCCTTTCAGGACACGCGATTGCGCGTTCGTCCTCGCAAAGACTAATTTGAAGCCCGTGGTGCGGAGGTAGCCCTTGGACTTGGCCAATGAGGTACAGTGCTGCTTCATGGTCAGGCCAACCTCCAGTCTATGCTCAATGTTCAAGGGTTGGGAGATGGCGCATTACAAACCTCATCACGGAACCAGCGGGAGATTTGCTCCGGCGAGTCATTCTCTTTTGGCTCGACCGCAATGGTGACCAAGCTTTTCGCGGCTCCTTTCCCCCGGCCAGCCACATCGTAAACGCGAACCAGGCTGTCGTTGCGCACATCCATCTCAGCTAGGTCATAAATTGGGTGATCGCCGGGCAAAATGTCGCTAGTGACACTTATTCTCCGAAACTCGTCGCCGCGAACGAAATTGAGGTCCTCCATAGGGTACATAGCGATGTAGGGCATTTCTACGTTGGGGTCGATGTTGATGAAGCGGCGCGCCGACTTGATGCCGCTTGTCTCGAGAATCTCTGGAATGTGGTCGGTGTCGTACCACTTCATGAAAGTCGGGACATCCAAAATATCGGGTCGTGAGATTCTCGAATTCACGAAAAGGATACCCTTTCCCTGGAGTGCAGTAGGGGCAGACATAATGAGGCAAATTGAACAACTGAACGAAACTATCACAATCGTGGCCAAAGAAGTCACCAATCTTCAAATACAACCCCTATAGTCAATATTTCAACAGAGATATGGGGGGGCTACTATTACAAGGAGTTGGTGTTGACGATCCGTCTTGGAATCCCCACGGGTATGCTTTGCCACGGTACCGACCCGGGACTTCGGGACCCGTCTCCGACTCCGCACGACGGAATAGGACAGCCCCTTTCACTCTAACTTTACGTGACAGATGCATCTCCAGCGGCCCTGCTCCGATTTGGGGGATGATCAGCAGTAGCCGCTTTTAATTCTGTTCCTGATGGGGATGTGACCAACGCGTTGACTGTGCTCCATACGCGCGTCGGTTACGCCAAAATTCCTAGTACGTCGCGATATCTACGCCTCTCAACACTACATGCGCTATCAAAAATCATCAATGTGGCTTCAAGTTTCAGCTTTAAATATTCTTCATCCATTACTATAGACCGAACCATGCGCACTCAAAGCCTCGTTCGCTCTCCTTGTGGCCCCGGCAAAGTGACCAACATCCTCTTGCTGCTCTTGCCAGCCTTCATCTTTTCCACCATGTGGTTCACATCCTCCAGAGAGCTGTACACCTCAGAATCAGGCTTGATTCCGTGCTTGGTCGTAAACTCGATTGCTTTGGGCAGCCTCTGAGGAATCCCAGTGCTGTCGCCTTTGACCCGATACGTGCCCCGAGCCACATCCAGCGCCCCGACCTTGACGCCGCTGTGCGGCAAACCAACAACCATCAGAATGCCTCCTACCTTGATCAACGGAATGGATCCGTCGTAGGCGGCTTCTGCATCGCTGTAAACGGCAACGGTATCGGCACCACCATCTGTCAGTCGCAGTATCTCCTCAACATGCGACTTGTCGGTGAGCGAATTGAATGTGTAGTCAGCACCTTGCGCTTTAGCATCCGCAAGACACCCATCACTGATATCTATGGCGATCACCTTGGCCCCCATAGCCTTTGCGTACTGAATTGCAAGCTGTCCAAGACCACCGCAGCCAACAATGGCAAGCCAAGAGCCAGGCTTCAATTCACAAGAATCAATGGTATGAAACGCTATTTTTCATACTCGTTAGTAGTTGCCAGCGCACCTCGGATGCATCGGGGTTCGACTTACCCGTCACGCCGGCACAAAACATTGGGGCCGCGGTTGACGGTGGCATGCTTTCAGGAAGCTTGATGCAATTTTGCCAGTCCACGACCGCGTACTCGGCAAAGAAGCCGGGGATGGTAAATCCATTGACCTGCGACTGGCGCTTCATGCAGTGATTGTTGTGCACCATGCACCCGCGACACTCGTAGCAGGCATTTTGAACGTAGAGAAACCCGACAGGGTCACCAACCGCGAATCCTTTGCCTCGAGCGGATGGATGGATCTTGTGAATGTATCCTGCGCCTTCATGGCCAATTGTGATAGGCTCTTTACGGTCGGCCATGGCCATGGACATCAAATCAGAGCGGCACAGGCTTGCCGATGCGATTTGAATGACAAACTGGCCCACATCGGGGTCAGGTCGCCCCACACTGTTCACAACAACCTTGCATTGGGCCTTGGTGTTCATTTGATTAGCTGAAGCCATGCAACTTGCGGTGCAGGTCGCTCACAGGATCCCATTGGGCAGCTTTCATCCGAAGGCCTGAGTCTATCTGTTGCGGCACGCCGCCGACCTCTGACGATCCACCAGCCTATAGATTGTAAGTATGCAATTAAATAGTCCATCAAGGTGTATTTACCGGGTCCCATTTACTCATGTTGATTGGTGGGGTGTTCGTTACACTGGTGCCTCCTTTAGTGATTGTGGGGATAAAGCTGATTTGATTTGGTCTGATTTCCAACTGCACGAAGGAAATAGTGGAAACTGAGGTGACTCGGTGCTAATTGAAAAGTATTTTATTGACTTCCTTTTACTTGAGAGGAAGAGGCTTAAGAGAAGTGTATGATTCGGAAATACTTTTCCTGCTCGTGTGTACATGTCATGTTCTAGCCGGTTTACCGTCGCCGCAAGCGAAGCAGAACTTTCTCCAATCGGAATAGAGATGGTGCAACGAATTGGTATTATCCAAGGCTTCTTATTGACCAAATGAGTTTAGCTGAAGAGACATTGAGAAATCGGCCAAGCCTTGAATTGGCATTTCAGGATCCGAGTTAGTTGTATTGTTTATGGCATGTTGATTGTTTCTGAAAGTAGATAAGCTAGACCATTTTTACTCTGGCTGTGTTTTCTATTCTGCCTCATCTTAAACAACTTGTGGAGGAAGCCTATCCTTTGTCCAACGGCCCCATTCCTCAATCGTTGTCAACTTTGCCGGCAACTCTTCCAGAATTGGGTTCATATCTATCTTGAATGGTTTTTCCGGAGACTCGTTGTAGTAGGTATACGCCTTGTGCATCTGCTTGATGACGGTATCCACATCCAACCCAGACCTTGCCTTCATCGCTGCGCTGATCTTGTCACAAAAGTCATCCACCGTCTGGTTCTCGTACGCGATTTCTCGCCCCCAACCTCGCGATAGCTTTTCTGCCAACTGCTCCAGCCGCACAGTCTCGGGCCCGCCCACTGCAAAATTGCGACCGGCCAGGTGGGGCTTGTCCATGGCCGCAATCATCAGCTGGGCAATGTCGTGGTGGCAGATCCAAGAGACTTCGAGGTCGGGTTTGTGGCAGTAGACAATGGTTTGCTTTTCCGCAATGGGAGGATAAGCCCAGCCCTCAAAGAGGTTTTCCAGGAAGACGACGGGTTGAATAGAGATGACGGGAAGACCCTTGTCCCGCAGTATGGACCTGATTTCAACGCGGTCATCTTGCGACTTGATGCCGGATTTGACTTCGGGAACCGGCATGCTCGTGTTGAATACAACAAGTCGAAGCGAAGGCGACTTTGACGCTACATCGGCGACGGTGTTGACTCCGGCAATCAGGGGCCCAGTGGCTTGAAATGAAGTCGATGGTAGGTTGAGAAAGATGACTTCGGCATCCTTGATTGAACGAGATACAGCCTCTTCATCTGAAAAGTCGGCAGCTGAGGTCTCTATCGTAATTCCATCTATTTCGAGCGGCTTTGGGTTTCGGCTCACAGCCACGGGGTGGTGTCCGGCACGAGCCAGAGCGGCGACTTGAGCAGCGCCCTGCACGCCGGAGGCTCCGAAAACAACAACTCGCGTCATATTATTATCAGTTGTAGAAGGGTAAGCAAATGAGCTATCGAAAATTGGTTTGCTACTCGCTCAGCTGAGCTGTGGCTAAAACATTTATGTGACGCGATTGGTGATCCGCGGGTGCCTTTATCCGCATTGGGAGGCCTGGAAGATCGTCGCGCGGGCATCATTCCCCGCCTTCAGCGCATACCCTTTCCGTTGCCGAGCTCACAGTCAATGATCTGTATCCAGACAAAATTGTACAAAAGCTCCGGGCCAATTGGCATGAGTTTACTCTTGGCCCGCGGCAATAAGTGAAAGGCACCGCGATTGTTAGAGGGAGTCATCAAAGCGTAAACCATAGACCCGACCTGTTTCTGGCGGCCGACGGGTTTCAGTGGTGACTTTTCTCCACCTTTTCACATCGAGTCCGGAATGAAAACGCCCAAGTGCTACTTAGATGAGTTCTAACAGTCTTGGTCGTGGGATTCGATGCGAGACATCGCCGGTAACAGTAGTGAAGGCCATCCGCCATCTCTTTACAGTGATTGAGCGCTTAAGCGCCGTGGAATGGAGGGGTTGACCAAAATTTGGACCAAACTGACATTTGGTTTATTTGTCAATACAATACTTTACTAAAAAAAAACTCCATTCATCAATTCATCTATTTTCTTTGATCAATTCCCATCTTTGTGGCAATATCCTCATTCTTGATTTTGTTTCGATTTCTTATTCAATCCAATAGCTTCCACAAGTCCTTTTGCCAAAATGGCACAACCAATGACCCTCGGTCGGAATCGGCAGCGCGGGAAGTCACGGTAGGTCTTCTTTCCAGCCATGAATAAAACCAAGAATACCTTGACTCAACCAGTTCCCTGGATCATGGTGGCGGTTTGCAATTTCGCCGGCGCTTGTCTCAGAGGCCTCGAAGCATCTCCTGCTCCTTCGATCATATTTTAATTCCAAATAGCGAAGAACGAGGGAAATGCTGAAATAGGTTTCCAGCTCAACCGAACTAAACGATAGTTTCTGGTAGCTCATCAAGAGTGCAGTACCCTTGTCCCGAAATGCATTGCGTACTCCTGTGGACTGTGCTTCACAACCGATGGATTTGCGAAGTCTTCCATGTCGCTGGAATTTCTTCTAGTGTTTTTTTTTCTGATTACATGGGCCTTTCCGCACACAAAAAAGGCCCTTCAATTTCAAATCGAACTCTTTTGAAAGGGATTTCATCCGAATGGTTGATATTCGGTTTGGACTTGAGGGTTCTGCGGGCCAACTTGGGTGATCTCAGCTTTATTCTCAACCACTGATTTGTATTGACGGGCTCTGGATGCCATGGTGCCGTGAAAGATGAGTGAGATGAGGAAGAACACACTGCGCTTGGTCAATATTCTCCGTTGAAAGTGTATTTCACCTGGTTCATGACTTACAACTCCACAACTCCAAGCCCGCAGGCCGCAGCAAACACATATCCCCATAAATTGGTCACTCCAGACACAGGTCCAGAGCAATCATGAGAATCGCAGTAGTTGGCCCCTTTTGCCCACAAAATTGATGTTTGGGCAGCCATAAGGCCAATTGAGGCAGCCCAGATAACAAGAAGCAATCCATCAAGTGCCACACCGGCCCAGTAGCTATAAAGACGGGTCACAGTGATCTGGGCGATGAGCATATAGATGCATACAAGAAAGGTGGCGCTGGCCTAGAAACAGTGCGAATTCCACGTCAGTGCCTTTCTTTTCTTTTGGAGCCGAGTCGCCTCTGGGGCTGGGGAAGTGTGCCTACCGCGAACATCATGAAGCAGTTGCCCGCAAAAACCACCACAGGAATGGTAAAGGCGAGGCAGATGATGACGATGAGACCGAAAACAGCTTGAAATATTCGTAGCACAGTGAACCCGGTGGGGTATTCGAGGATGTCGGGGCGGCGGCTAGCCATGGCGACTGATGTTGAGGCTGGCGGATACGTTTGTTGGTGTGTTTCTTGTCGCGCGGCTTCAATGACAGCCTTGCGCACAGCACTACGGGCAAGGCGAGACGAGCACGAGAGCTACGAGACTGGAAGAAGCGGTGGCAGTGTGCAGTTCTTTAAATTCTGGAGGATCTTACATGCATATGCTGGACGCTGTGAATGAAGGAGCGCGCAGCCCCATCCGGCCGAGGTGGAACATGATTGGTTAGCTCAATCCATCGCGTGCCTTGAGGACGGGGCTGTGCCAGGGCTGACACAACGGCTGCGGATCGTTGTTTGCACATGAACCAGTAGTCGCACAAGGCAATCAAGAAGCTCATGAAGCTTGCTCAATTAGAGCAAACGTGGAACTTATTTATCTTAGTTTCCAATGCCAATACTGTTTTATGATGCTCTCAATTCCACTTGCTATCCGCTGACAACACCAAAACCCATGCCTTCTCTTGTTTCTCTCGGCTACCTAAAAATAGCGCTTTGATCCAAGACCCCTGCTCGGCGTTGGCTCCAAAGGTCTGGGGCTGACCAGCACAGCCCAATCACGGCCAACAGACCACGGAGCAGCGAATCAGAAGGACGGAAAATGGAACTATTGATTAGACGAGGTCAGCATGGAACAATGCCAAGTTTAAACCTCTACTTGATCCAAGTTTCACCTAAAGTTGGTTGACCCTGCGTGAAATTCGTGCCTCGATTCATCACTCAGGTGAAACGAGCGTGATTGCTGTATTGAGAAGGGAGAAACAGCACCTCTTCTTCGTTGGTCGCGCTCATCAAGAGTTGATACTGTGACTCAGCGTTTGTGCTGCCTTGATTGACCAGTGGATCTAGCGAATGCTCAGCCATGGTGCTAGAGCCAAGTCTGCAGTAGCGACTCTGAAATATTCACCGCCTTTGTAATCAATTCTAAAATAAAATCCATTTGGATGAACGACTCGCCGAAAAGTTGCGGATCAAACGAGACGTAGTTAAGAAACAAACGGCAGAGGAATCCCATCATCCTCAAACAGGCTCACCAAGGAATCTCCAGTGACTCCAGTAATGTAAGACAAGTGTCCACTAGTTCATCCAATTAAAAAGTGTGCTGAATCTGCCGTTGAGGATTTAAAAGAGTTTCATTCGCTACATAGTAACTTCATTGCATGGGAGAAGGATCACCAACTTCCAAGCCAGTCTGCTGTAGGGTAAGTCGAGCGGTTCCGAATATGCACTGGGAGAACAACCTTTCTGGCCTCATTTGGGGTGTTACCGGTGTCAAATACTTCAATCAATAAATCAACAATGGGGGAACAAACAAGATACTTCCTTCTTTAGCAGCTAGTTGTAGATTGACGTGATTGGTTTCAAATGATTTGTTTGTTTCATTCTGTACACGGCGTAATTGGATGATTTTGCAAGGAATTCAGTGAACCAACATTCCAATAGCCTATCCATTCAAAATGATTCTCATAATGTTTATTCACTGAATAAGAGCAAAATGTTCCAACCCACTAAAAGTTTCAACCAAGTTTTCGTATCCCTTGACTGTGGTAAGCCTGCATTTAGGTACCTCGACCTAATCACCAAGGCAGAAAAATGTACTGCGCAAATGAGATGGCGCTTATATGAATGAAAAAGAAGCTATTACTGATGAGATGAATATGATACTTAATTATAAATGCTGTGTCATTCATGTACTGCTTTGTGGTTCGGAGTGTATCTTGCTTGGTACCTCGTTGCAGGCTTACCACAGTCAAAGGGATGAAAGGAGATGTGCAGATGTTACTGGATCGAAAGATAAGGAAAGTAATGGTTTTCTCCTCTGAATATGTGGAAAAGATACTTTGATTGGCAATTATCTCTAAACTTAGGTTTAGTCAGACCTAATCCTTCATGGCCCCCGAATTACTAGCCAAACAGCGTGGAGGTCAACAGCCTAATTTTAGTTGCACAATCCTATAAAGCGGAATGCTGACAGTGAGTCATGGAGGAAGAGTGACCACCAGAGGAGACATGAATAATAACAGACGTTTTTCACGTGAGTATTGATCAAAGTATCTAACTAGGGCATGTTGCGTGTTTAGTTTGATGCGGGAATTTGAGCCTATTGTCACATGAACCTTGTTTCCATCTGTCACAACAATTCCATTTTTGAGGTTGTCCCTTGATTGTCCATCAGTCAGTCGTTTAGCGCAAACTCCAAACTAGGCTTACGAATCGAGACACGTCAAGTGACGATCTTTGGTGGGCATGAGGGAAGTTATTTTTGGTCCTAGCATCACTAATTGCGCGCTTATTTGTTTAACTGACCCATGATTGCATTTCTCCATTGGCCCATGGGCGTGTCCGAATGAACCCGATCAACTGTTTTCCAGAGAGCCCTGCTCTATCTTCGGAAATTCCAGACATTTAAGCATCAGGATGCTGTGCCTTTTCAAAAGGCTATTTCCACATCTGTCAACGCTCAAAAGTCAAACAATGCCCATCTGCCGTGTGTGGGTCGGCACGGCGGCAACCCTGACGCACTCTTCCAATAGTATGCTATGTGTATCAGGCAGTCATAACCTTAAACCTCTGGTGATCGGATCATTCCTGTGACTGACGTTTCCCATGTGCGTCTATCCCCATGTGCGCCTATCCCATGCCTCTTTGGAATCGCGCGGCACAACTAAACCTACACGACTCAGTCCACGGCAACTTTTGCCGCCACTTTTCTCACATCCAAGCCCAGCCGTCACTTTTGTTTTTTATTTTCCCCTTAGCCCCCATAAGCGCAATATTCTGTTGGGGGCCGCATCCTCATGACACGATCAATTCTTTGCCGCTTTGAGCCTAGAATTGTTTTCTCTTGCCCCATGTTATGTGTCAGGAAAAGCTAGGTCAGGTATGGGACGGGATCCCTTCTTTCTCTCTGGCCCACGATTTTCCTGACGTCATTCGCGGATCTGCATCGAGTGCTCCCACAACCCGACGGCCAATTGGATCGCTGCACGTCGGGTTCAATGGGTTGGTATTCGTATAGTCCTATCCATAACGGCCCAACAACTGGATGCTAGAGCATAGAGGCGCAACATCTAGCGTTTCAGAAATTTCTTTTTTTTTACTGTCTCTTTTCTGAGGTATCACTATTCCTACAAAAAA
>KV875242.1:1100435-1128457 GCA_001879505.1 Calonectria pseudoreteaudii | reverse complement strand
CCACCACCACCACCCATGAAATTTTTTTTAACGATGTAGGGCATGCGTATGTGTGTGTGTTAGTTGGTCATGTCGAACGGGAAAGGGACTTTGTTTGGTGCGGCATATGTGTGTGTATGTGTTTGTACAATGAGCCAACTTTCCCACGGGCACGCGCGGATATTGGGAGTGTTGTAACAAAAGAGGATACCCAAAAAGTTTATTCAAAGGCGTCTTTAGTGAGACACGGATCTTAATCACGGAAGCATGTGAAACGTCATGGTGTCAATTTTAGCTAATCTTTTTATTTTTTTTATTCTTTATTTTTTTTTCCTTTCTCTACGACAAAATAAAAAACCAAAATCATGTACATAAATCTTCTTTTTTTAACTTTTCTTTTCTTTTGTCTTTTTTTTTTCTCAAAGTCACGATTCAAAACATTTTGTTAAGTTCATTAGCTTGCCAAGGTTAAATGTTTCATCCCGTTTGCGTTGCAAGGGACTCGGCCAAGCTTTCCATGGTTGCGTGACAGGTCCTTCGGCCCCATAACCAGAGTGAGAATGGTCGTTTCAGCCGCCGATACACTCCGTGTTTCATTCCCACACCTTGGGTTCGGGCTGCAAACGGTCATGGGGACACCGAAACCACCGAGAAACCTTGTCTTGATCCCTATGAACGGGTTCGTCTGACTATTAGAACGCCTAAATGCTTGTTGCGCGGGACTTTTTACCATCGCGTCCCCGTGATGAAAGTTACCAGGCGGGGGGGAACAAGATGTGTATGTGCTGTGCGGGGGATGGAAAATAGTGACATGCAGAGAGATCCAGTACTAGCATAGTTTAGAGCCGCAGGAAACATTTTGTAACCGGATCCGCGTCACTATGTACTTTTCTGATGGATAAATTAATGATTGAAGAAAGTAAAAATGTCGCAGCGTGTGAATTGAGTGTTTGATTGGCTGTGGTGGTCCTGGCTATTCGCCTTCACATGCTTAGATACACATAGATACGTACATACACGCAAGCGTTTAGTCAACTCCAAACACACATGTCGCAACACTCGCACAGCTACCCATAACCAAAGCCACATTAAAACATGAAATATGAACAAGGAAAAGCACAAGTAGTAAAAATAACACAAAATGCATTCAATTCGGAACTCTTGGCCAATTTCACAAAAAATACATTCGCAATAGGGTAGGGTGGTCCACTTGCCCGCAGCGTCAGCCAACTTACGCAGCGTGCCAACTACAGTCCGTGTATAAGAGACCCATATCGCATTAATAATCTGCTCTTCAACCCTAGTGAACATGATCTGACCCTGTTCCTGACCGCTAGACTCTGGACGAAGGATGACCCCCCAAAAAAAATTATGATACAGATCAGTTAGAGGCCCAAGTGTAGGAGCCACGGGAGCTAAGCGACCTTCTAGACCGTCCCCCCGAAGCCACCCGTGCGTTGGCAAGAAATATAGTATGTACGTACAGTAGCAACGTAACAGTTCCCCGATCCGGATCCCGGGACCGCGACGGAATTGTTCCTCAGAGTTTCCTTGGATGCGGAGCTGTGCGGCTGCGCGATCAGCTTTTGCATCGTCACCTGCATGCAAGGAAGGTCGATCATCAAACCTAACAAACCCTACTGTGCCTTGAGCAGTTCACACTAGCAAGGCTTATTCCGCCCAGGCAAAATAGGATCGAGACGGAAAGTATTGCAATGAAGATCACGCCTGGCTTCGTCTAAAAATACAAAGTACGACACACAGACACACAGACACATACACACACCAAAAAAAAATAATAGTCTGGGCGTGAGAGCAATTGCCAAGGAATGCCCATGGAGCACTTCGGCCCGCACGTTCGGGCCCGAGTGGGCGGCAATGTGCGCCCGAAAACAAGATTGCAGGAAAAACCATAGTTCCCTCTTGGAGGAACCCTTACCTTGCTTGTGTACCCTCATTTGCCCTTGACAGATGAGCTTAATGCACCTCGACACAACGAGCCAAGGGAAAGAAAGACCGCCTTGTTCGTGTTCACCCCGCGGCCTGTGGCAAAGTCGGTGCGCGCCCTTGGGTTGCTCCTCACACCGTAACACAAAGGCGCAGGAGCAGGCGCAGGCGCAGACCTGGTCGGATGTCTCGGTGCAAGGGTGACGCATCCAACTGCCGGCGGTGTGGTGTGTGTAGGTGAAGCCGAGTTCGCGCGCAGAACCAACCAATTGATTTTTGCGCAACAGTGAGGCTTCCCATCATGCGTAATCATGAAAAATCAACATGCATAGACTCTTGTGTGACAGCGATTCTCGACCTGAAAAAAAAAGTCACTAGCCTGCGACGACGACTTACCTGGGCTCCATTGCCAAGGTCCTGGCCTGTCGCTGTAATTCGAATTATTGTGGATAATGAGCCAATCAAACCGCTGCGCTTGGCCCCGCGGCTATGATATCTTAGTCAGCCAGCGATAACGTTTAGCCGCGGAGATGAGCTGCCGAGGTGCGACCTGTCAGATACGGATACACATGATTGCGTGTATTGCGAAGCCGGGCAACTCGCTAACCGCCCCGACAAAGGAAAGTAGTTGGGAACTGGTATTTTTGATTTTTGCCTATCAGAGAAATTGATTGTCGTCTTATCTCTCCATCCCCGCTTGTTGCTGGTGGCCTCAGGTTGACGTCACAACAAGGACGCGACGATACGAGAAGAAGACGACGACGACGCGTTTTGCGATCGATGGGTTACCATCTAAACACCCCCGTCATCATTGGCGTTGGGGAGATTTGCAACAGGTCGACCAAAATCGAGGATGCCCTCGAGCCGGCGGAGCTGATAACCCGCGCCATTTTGGACTCGATAGCAGACGCCAACGTCGCAGCAGCGAGCGACATCGTTTCGCACATCGATAGCATCTCGATTGTGCCCCCGTGGACCTGGGTCTACGATGACCTTCCCGCTCTGGTTGCTGAAAAGCTGGGAGCCAAACCTTCCCACCTGTTTATAGCCGAGCATGGCGGAAACCAGCCTGGGTTGCTGTGCGACGAGGCCGCTCGGAGGGTGGCATCCGGCGAGAGCAGAGTCGCCCTCGTGGCTGGCGGCGAAGCTCTGATGTCTCGTAGGTTTTGCGTGCCGAGCCGCTATCACTCTTGACGTCTTTCTGATTGTAAACATCGCACAGTCGCGGCCTGCAGGAAGCTGGGCCACAAGATTCCTCCGGGATGGACCGTACCGAAGAACAAATCGACGCCTTATGGCGTCGGTGATCTCTCGATTCTTGGCAACGGTAAGCTGGGGAATCCATGCTTTTTTTTTCTCTCTCATTCTTTTAGGTTTCACAGCTGACGAACTACTCCTCTATATCGTAGATGTTGGAGCAACACATGCTATCGGTCTGCCAATACACGTGTACCCATTGTATGAAAACGGTCGTCGTGCGCACAAACGCCAGACGTTCAATGAAAACGATCAGGAATCGGCAGATATTTATGCTGCCTTTGATGACGTGGCCTGCAACCACCCGTATGCCTGGAGATATGGCCAGGAACCCAGAAACGCCGATGCAATTAAGAACGTGACAAAGGAAAACAGACTAATTTGCATGCCATGTAAGCTTTTTATTAATCTCGCCTGGACTATGGAGTGAATAGCTGCTAACTTCCAACTAGATCCTCTCTTGATGAATGCTTTCAACACTGTCAACATGTCCGCCGCATGTATTGTGACAACAGTCGAGCATGCTGAACGCCTGGGTGTTCCTCGAGAAAAATGGGTCTACGTGCTCGGCGGTGCCGGTACCAGGGAGCAAGAAAGTTGTGAGTTGCCATGCATATATGAACAGCTAAGATGAAAAGCTGCTAATGTCATGTCATGTCGAAAAGTTTGGGAGAGACCCAACTTTCACTCCAGCCCGGCCCTATCACAGGCCCTAGATGCGGCCGTCGACGTCTCTGGCCTGACAAAGGATGACGTCGACTGTTTTGACTTTTATTCGTGAGAAGCTCTTCTGCGGGCTACGCTACTGCACATTGCTGAGTCAAGAATACATAGGTGCTTCCCCATTGTTCCAAAGCTTGCTTGCGAGCATTTCGGCCTGGATCCCGTTCGGCCCGCGAAACGAATCACGCTCCTCGGCGGCTTGAATTCGTTTGGAGGAGCCGGGAACAATTACTCCATGCACGTGAGTTACATCGGCATCGGCATCGGCATCACATGAAATGGAAACATCTGACTGATGGGATACAGGCCATTACTGAAATGGCCCGACTTTTGCGGAAGAAGGCATTCCGAAACGGATTGGTTCTAGCGAATGGCGGGGTTCTGACGTACCAGCATGTGATTTGCTTGTCCTCGCAGCCGAGGAAGGGACACTCGGGATACCCAACCGAGAATCCCTTGCCAAAGTACGCCAAGGGTCTATCGTCACCGCCCTTTGATGAGCGAGCCGAAGGTCCCGCCATAATCGAGGTAGGATCTCTGAGGGGGGGTTTGTGTGTTTGCGTTTGGTTTTTAACATTGCTGACTAATCAAAAACACAACAGACGTACACGGTCGAATTTAGCCGGAATGGAGCACCTCGCTTAGGCCACGTCGTAGGAAGACTGGGAAAGAATGGCCATCGGTTCATTGCAAATCACGGCGATGATGCGACCTTGGCTGCCCTTTCTGACCATGAAAAAGAACCCATTGGGCTCCAAGGAACAGTGAAGAGCGGGAGCGATGGCAGGAACCTGTTCTTTATTCGAACTGAGACGAAGCTCTGATCTATATGAGAATTATGGTTGAAAGAAGCGATGTTGATTTTGCAATGATGAATTGGGAATTTGGGGGTTTAGTTAGGTTGGAGAGCAAGTCCCTTGTACACTGTATGGGAATGTTGTATATATGCAAACCAACTCATTCAAATCATTTTACAACAACTGAAATCTCGACCTAAAACTCAAAAGTTAACTTGGTACTGAGCACAATCTGATGCCAAACAGCCTCAAGCCGCTTGCCTTGAAGTACTAGCAGCGATGTGGTTTTTAATCCTGACGAGTTTTTCATCAGTTAAGTGTTCTGTAAGCAGCCTCATAACCTACTCGTGCTCATCCGCTACGGCATGAGAAATCGGTGTTCCAAATCAGGTATCTTTCGACTTGTGTAACCTCCGATAAGAAGAACCTCGTCGATAGCCCTATGTTCATTGCTAGTAGCTAGTGAAAGGGGAAGGGGTTTCGATTGAGCCGTTCCTTGGACCATTTGCTGAGAAATTTTCGCGATATTTCCATGCCCGTTTCCAGAGGCGCGAGGTAACACCATTTTATCTAGAATAACTTTTTGAATGAGTGTCAGTGCCTCCACTAAGCAAAAGCACGACCATGACCATTGCCCCCCGCTAGTTGTTGTGACTTCTGTGATAAGGTAGAGTAGGGGTCTCAATGATATGTAGTAGGAAGGTTATTGTCTTAGTCAGAATCTACCCTAGTAGCAGGCTTACATATGCCTTCCGAGAGTGCCTAAGGCGCAAATTCACAGGGTTCCATGTGTGTTGGCACCATGTCTGTATCAGGCTGAGATAATGCTGCATTCAGTTTCAACCCCCGCTAATCAGAAACAACCATTTGTCCAATTGAGGGTACTTTTAATAGTGACGTTTCGCCTGAAAAGTTTTGGGACCAACTTTGACAATCTTAATGCACGGGAAGTCTAACATTGCTATTGAGAAATGGCTCAATAAGAGATGTTTGTTAAGGCTTGTTCTTTGTAGCTCTTATAACTGCGAGGATCCGTGCATCCTGTTACATGAATCAACCTGTCAGGCAAAAAGATAAGTCCATAATAGCAATTCGTGCAATTACAGGCACGGATAATAGCTGCTAAGAGGCTTACGGCGGACTAAGCCATGACATAAATACTCTAGAAGACGAACTTTTCCTGTTTGAAAGAACAGGTTTAAGGCACCTTTTCAAGAGTCATGTGCATGAAAAAGGTGCGTAAGTGGCTTTACACTGTTGCCTCTATTGGTGAGGCCTCGCTCACTACAAATTTGACTGCATGTCAGCTGAGCCAAATTTATGTGCACTTCAAAGAAGAAAACTGGATATTCTGGCACACGATCCAATAACAATTCGAATGCATATTCAAGCAAAACTTGGCTGCGGCTTTTTTGCAATCACTGCCTTTCTGTTCTAGGCACCAAGGCACAATTCATGAGATATATAAAGGAGGGTGCCCCGTCCTTCAGATTTTGGACGCATTTATTTTCTCCGAAGCGCATTTGACCGATTCCCACTTTTATCTCAGTTCATTTGTTGGTGAGACCAGTTACCTATTCGCTTTAGTACAATGTCGGCAGCGACACAGCGTGTTATCCCGAGAAGCCATGAGACTGAACGTGGCATACGTATCCTTTCGCTCGGTACGTGGAAAGCAGGAGGGTGCTGTTGGTTGAGCCTTACTGACTCAAAGGTTAGATGGCGGGGGTATTAGGGGCCTTTCGATGCTTCTAATTATCAGACATTTAATGAAGCGCGTCAATCCGCAAAATCCGCCAAAGCCATGTGATTATTTTGACATGATCGGAGGAACTAGTACCGGAGGGTAAGTTAGTATGCTAATTACTTCCGTTCGTTCTATTAAATGGCTAAAATACTTTCTATTTAAAAGATTGATTGCGATACTGCTCGGTCGGTTACGAATGAGTGTAAATGAATGTATCGAAAAATACCAAGTTTTATCAAATCAGGTGTTCAAGCCTAAGAGGCAATATAATCTCTTGGGAAAGGCGAAAGACCTTTGGAAGTTGGATGGGACTTTTGATGCGAGCGCATTGGAAGCTGCATCTCAACAGGCTATTCAAGAAGCAGGCGAGAGTCAAGATGCGAAGCTATTTGATAATGAGGCGACGTGCAAGGTGTAAGATCTATTGAATGTATGATTTTAGAGAGGAGTTGTCGCTAATAAATATCTAGCTTTGTCTGCGCTATGCGAGCCGAAATAACCAGACCCGCACGACTGAGAAGTTACGACACTCCGTATACTGTGCAAGATGTCGACTGTAGTATTGTAGAAGCAATCAGAGCAACATCGGCAGCGAGCAGTTTTTTTAGCCCTGTTACTATCGAGGGCCAGAGTTTTGTTGATGCAGCTGTGGGATACAACAACCCCGTAAGCGAGGTCTTGGAAGAGTTCTATCAAGTCTGGGGTGAATCTGGCCGCAAGATAGAGCGCTTCGTCAGCATTGGTACTGGTATACCACGCCTCAGTGGGTTTGGAAAGAATTTTATAGAACTGGGTAAAACACTCATAAAGATCGCCACAGATACCCAAGAAGCTGCAGACAAGTTTGAGAGAGATACAGTTCGCGCCCATGGCTTGAGTGGTTTATACTTCCGATTCAACGCACGTGGTATGGAGGGAATAGGGCTCGAAGATCGAAAGAGCGTGGGAAAGATAATTGCAGCAACAAACAACTATTTAAATGAGCATAGTACATTGCAGCAGATCAATGCCTTTGCTGCATTGACTCCAAGTACGTTAATATATTGAGACAGTGCATTGGCCAATGTTAAAAGACTAATAAGTTCGCAAGTTTTTTTGAACAAAATACAACAGAATGCATATCTGGAGTCACTCCCAACATATGATGTTCATGCTGAGTTGAATAGAACTTCAGACCCAATTGCAAATACATTTTCATGGGTTACAGGCACCTCTGAGTTTAAGTCTTGGTGTGACAAAGCCGGCGCACCTATTCTCCAAATTATAGGGAAACCAGGTTGCGGGAAGAGCGTTCTCCTCGCTTGGCTTGTCAAACATTCATGGACTGACTCAAAAATTGCCTTTTTTGCTTGTAAGCAGTCAGAACATACTCGAAGATTACCGGAGATGATTCTTTCCTCGCTCTTGCATCAGATTCTCACACAGCAACCTAATCTCTTCCGTTACGCTATATCCGAGATATCTACTTCACTCGAATCCCGCAATTACACACAGCTTTGGGTAATGTTCAGAGCGGTTCTGACCTCGCCCGATAACACTGGGATAATATGTATGATCGATGCACTTGACGAATGTCTTGAAGATACGCAAAAGCAATTTATAAAAGATCTCTGTTTGCTATCAGATCTGCTCAATGGCCAAGAATCGGCTGGCTATTCACGACTAATTATCACTTCTAGAAATTATGCAAACTTGAGAATTACCTCAGCCATTTGTTTAGATCTTGATCAAATTCACAAAATGGCTGAAGATCTCCAAGTTTTCATTTACTGGAAAGTCAGTGAACTTATCCACCAACGGCCTACATATGCGGCTATTATGGATCGTCTTATAGATGAACTTCGTATACGTGCTGGAGGCATGTACCGACTGATAGAATTAGTTGTGGAAGAGCTCTGTGTTGTCTCAGATTCATCTACTGAGTCAATTTTCGATATATTGAAATCTGTTCCTGATAATATTGGCGATGTATATGACAATATCTGGGAACGAATTCCGCCAAGTGCTCGTTCTCGCGCAAGAAATATGTTCGCCTGGATTCTGTGTTCGTTCTCACCATTGGATGCTTCTAGTCTAGGATATGCTGTTGCGGTTCACAAACAGCCAGGAGCTACGGTGGATGAGATTGAGTCTCACATCCCTCATGATATTTGTGGTGATGCTAGAAGATTATTTGGACCCTTAGTTTCACTTGGGGTGACAATTGAAGTTTCCCATCCGACGGTGAAGGATTACTTTTTGAAGAGCTATCAGAAATGTTCATGGGTTTCAACCTCTAACTGGATTGATTCTACCGAAGCTCACAGGCTTATAGCTCTTACCTGCCTTCGCTACTTAAACTCTTTTTCGGTAACTGACAATCATGATTACAACGCAAACAGCTTTCTTGACTATGCCCTGGACAACTTCGCAGGTCATGTTGCCCAAGCAGATAGGGTGGAGGACAATATCGATGAAGAAATAATCGTGTTTTTTGACAAGGCTATATGGGTTGATGCATGGCATCAATCCCCTCCACACAATTTGATTACAGAATACCTAACTCCAATTGACAGGATTACTGATGCCCTGTCCTTCGCATGTTATTATGGAAGAATTGGGCTTCTCAAGAAACTGGTCAAAGAAATGCCCAGGGTGTTTTCATGTTCCGCGGGCATTTGTGCCGTGAAGGTGGTCCGTCTGTTGCACATCGCGCTAGTTGGTCTCCGAGAAGAATGTGTGCAGGAGGTAATATTACTTTTTGACAAGATGCTTTTTGGACCTGGCTCTTCGATGCGATTTTGTGAGATGACTTTTGGCTCTACCGACGACCAGATCTTTTTGGCCTCAGTACATCACGTACGGAAAAACTCCGACATCGGCGAATATATTCATCAATATCAACTACACGGGCAACAATATTATCGAACGAGGGCAAATTTGGAATCTTTGCAACATAATATATCTCGCACATTCAAAACGCTGTATGGCAATATCAACCCCCTAGTTGATCGAGATTGTGTTCGTCTACGTTGGCATGATTGGGCACATAGCACAGCAATATTCTTTACGCGGTACATGGCAAATACATATGGAAACGGTTGCTTGGATCTCCCGAGTTCCAATAGCGCTGTACTTTGGGAAGCTGTCATCAGCAATCGACGACAGGCCGCCCAAGTCTTCATTGAAGCAGGGGTGAATCTTGAAACATATGGACCAAAGAGAGCATCCTTTTTGCATATGGCTGCAGGTTCTGGGAACAAAGAACTCGTCTGGTTAATCTTGAACCAGAAAGTCTTGGATGTGAATGCAATTGATTCAGAAGGCAAAACACCCCTCCACTACGCTTGCTCACGCTGCTCACGCTGGGAAAACACGGTCACGTTGGAGGAACGACCCCAGGATATCTCTAGACCGGCTGTAATAGCTCTTCTTCTCAAAGCTGGGGCACATAGAACAGCAAGGGACATACGAGGCAATACACCTTTACAAACGCTTGCTCGCGTTTTCGTGCCGGAGTGGGACGACATTCCGAAATCGTCCGAATTCAACTGGAGGGAAAGTGATCTTCGTGATTCAATTGGCTTGTTGATGCAAGATCTGCCAGATGTTGTCGAGTGGGATTTCTTAGGTTCGACGATATTGCACTGTGCTGCTTACTTATGGCCGCTCTCTGCGGTAGATCAATTACTTCAATTCCTCGCATCATTTGGTGTTTCAGCTTGCCTCCTCGATAGTTTGGGCTATACACCGCTTCACTATGCTGCTATAAGAGGATTCGATAGCCCAGAAAAGATGGTAGAACGGCTGTGTCAAGCTGGTGTTGATCCTAGAATACGTCAAGTCCATGGTGACTCAGCCTTAGAAGTCGCGCGAAACTACGCTAGGGCGGCGTGTATAGAGAAATTGGAACGATGGGAGAAGAGCTTCGATCATAAAAGCGAAAAGCTTCTCGGCAATCCATGGCTCAAGAATAAATTTGAGGGTGATGCAAATGAGGTTAAAGTTGGGCTTAATCTTCAACGACGTCCACAGGCCAAGAGACATCAAATGATTACTGTTGCAGCCACCCAGCAAGAAAAATTCAAACGAAGAAAATTAATGCGAGTGCCTTCGCGCAATGACGAGAGTACATATCATCCGAGTATGGAGGTATGTACCATATAGTATCATGAATGTTTGATTAGTGACTAATAAAGATATCAGATTGGGTATAGGATGAACTCATTAAATTTATCAATCGGATATGGAACCTCTAGTGCACATCTAAACATCTTGCCGCGCAGGGTGATTGAGTCGTTCAGGGGTTTTCAATGTGACCTCAGTCGGCTAGGGGGTTTCAGTGAAATGGTTGAAGAGCGGCTCTTCCGACCCCTAACTCTTGACCGCTACTGGCAGAACTATGAATGTTTTCAGGAACGGGAGTTTATAATGGGCGAAAACTATCACTCATTAGTGGCTGGATCCGAGTGGGTCAGTGATGACGAGGATGTGGATAAGCTCCTAAACGACTCTGAAACTGATTGGATTGGCCCAGACGAATGGGATATTAGTAATTATGATGTGAATTTGAGACAAACGGGAGTGGATTGTGATTATAGGGATTTTAAGGATGCCAGCTGTGGACTAGTATTCGAGTTATTGATGCTTTTCCTGGTTTTGTTGAGTTGTGTAATGAGTGCTGATTTAGATGAAAGCGTGTTTCCTCTTGGCAGTCCAATTAAAGGATATGCGGGCTTTTATTTACTGCAAAGAGGAGGTAAGTGTTGGTTTGTAAACGACAGAGTCTTGTATAGAGGTTTTTCTACTTGATTAAAATAAGGGATGTTATGAATTAAAATTAAAATGAAAATAGATTTATTATCATTTCAAGAAAAATCGTATTATTTAAATAATTTTATTAAAAACTGATTTAATCTTTTTTAACAATTCTTTTTATCAAAATTTAAACATAAGTAAAATAAATAATAAAACAAATTCAGTTTTAGAATTTGGCGTCTTCTTTTTGGAGGAACCGTTTTTTCAACACTCGTAAATTTGTAATTTGTAAAAAAGAAGTGCAGCAAGACGCGATTTCAGAGACTTTGAGCAATTTTCTTCAGTCAGTTTAATATGTTATATCCCAGGACTAGAGTAATATGTGATTGATTTGGTATAGCTCAGGATTGTTAAGCCAAAGAATACAGGATACGAGATATCGGTTTCTGGCACATTCAAATTATATTGCATCCGCGCGAACACCAGGGTCGATGCCGGAAAATTTACAGCTTGGCAGAAATCTCGCCAGCTCTTGATCCTCTGCCGGACTGAGATCGCAGCCCCCAAGTCTCCTTGATCAAATCCGCAGCCTTCTCCGCGATTCCGTACGCTGGCATCTGAGTATGGCCTCCGTTCAAAGTGGGCATGATGCTGCAATCCACAACTCGAAGGTTCTTGACACCTTTTACGCGCAGCGTCTCGTCAACGACCGACATGGGGTCGGTCGCCTTACCCATGGCACAAGTGCCCGCAGCATGGTAGCCTGAAAGAATCGGTCAGTTTATCATTCATGGACACACGGGTTTTGGAGAAGTGCTTACAAGTTGTAGCGTGCTCCTTGACGTAAGGAACCCAATCTTCTCTCGTCGAGTTCTTGTGGTGCGATGCCTCTGGGGGCCATGAGCCCTTGACAATGTCCTTGGTGCCCTTGCCTGACATGATGATCTCGTTTCCGAAGCGGCATGCCTCGGCCAAGACCTCAACATCGAGCGGGTCAGTCAAGTATTGGCAATCGACCACGGGAGACGAAGTGGCACTAGCGTCCTTCAGTGTAACGATACCTCGCGAGCGCGGGGCAAACAGCTCAGCAATGATGCTGAATGCATGCTTGCCGTCAGTTGGAGGCTGGTTGTACTGTTTTGGTCCACCGTAGCACTCGGTCGTGAAGTACTCGACGTTTGGCTGCGACGGCAGCAGTCCCATTGGATCGCGACCCTTTTCCCTCGGTGCTGAGTTCCATAGTTTCGAATCAGCAAGTCGAGAGTCAAGGCGGGCAAAAGCGAAAACGCCGAATGGGAAGGTTGAGAGAAAGCCCTGCTTCTTCTCCTTCCAGAGCTGATAAGACTTTTCTAATGCGCCGCTGTGGTGTACAAGGTGGTCGGTCGTGAGGCCGGGCTTCTCGGTCTCGTAAAACATGAAGACGATCTGGAAGGCCGCAGCGTTAGTACATTGAAGACGAGATGAGGTGGAGTCAGAGTTTACCAGATGATCCATTAGGTTTTTGCCGACGCCGGGAAGGTCGATGAGAGTTGTAATGCCATGCCCTTCAAGTTCCGACTTGGCACCAATACCTGAGCGGTTCAGGATGGTTGGACTGCAATAAGCCCCGCCGCTAACGATGACTTCTTTGTTGGCCTTGGCCTTGAAGATGGAGCCGTCTTTCAAGACCGCGACAACACCTGTAGCCTTGAATTCACCGTCATGGTCCTTCTCGAGGACGACCTTATCGACGTGTGCATCTGTTAGGACCGTGACATTGGGCTTTTTGTTCTTGTTGGTAATGAAGTCTGCGCCCGTTGTTCGGAACCCGTTCGTCACTGTTCTTGTCACATGGCCACAGCCGTGAGGGTTATTTCCGTGAGTGAACATGTCATCATCAATTGGTAGACCCTTGGATTCCATGGATTCCAAAATGAGCTGAGAAATTGGGGCTAGGTCATGGGGCTCAGTGCCCAAGTGACCGCCGTAACCGTGATCAACTTTGGATGCCTTGAACCATGGCTTGCTTTTGAACGATTCCGCCTGCGCAAGTGTCAAAAATTGCTTCATACAACGGCATGCGCAGCGCTTGTGGAGAGGAGCTTACCTTGCTCATGTAATTGAAGACCTCGTCACCGCTCCAGCCGGGAGAGTTCCAGTCATCGTAATCCTGTTTTGCGCCACGAATACAGAGTGTTCCGTTGCAGCCGGAAGAACCGCCGAGGAACTTTCCACGGCTCAGTTTGACTTGGCGGTTGTTGACCCCGCTACCTGGCACTGTTGTAATGTTCCAGTCTGTTTCCTTGTCAAAGTTCTCGGCCCACCTGGGAAAGTCAGATAATTGTTTGAAGATCTAGGTTGCCATGCATGAACTCACCCTCCTACCATGGCCACAGTCTCAAGATTCTCACTATGCGGGCCAGCTTCGATCACGAGAATTCTGGCGTCCGGACCCTCAGCCAGTCGTCCCGCGACCACGCAGCCTGAGGTACCACCGCTAAAAATGACCAAAGTCAGCAAGGAACACGCATAAAATGTATTGACGAGAAAGAAGTTTAAGTTTACCCGCAGACGATGAAGTCCCACTCCCTTGAGCTGCCATTGAGGTGAGACATGGTCAATGAAATCAAACGACAAAGGAGCTGGATCTTTTTGAAAATTTGACGGTTAGTAACAATGAACAGAATCGGACAAGAACTGGCATACCGCCTTAAATAGAAGACCCGAAGAACCCCGCTTTCAAAGCGGAGGATGCAGAGATGCAGCGCGAGATGGATGGGATCGGTTCCGCCACGCCCATTCTGGGTCTCCTCCACTTCCAGCTACCTGGATACTGTTGCCGCTCTGCAGCTAGCAGCCTCGCTGAGGTCGCGTAGCGTGGACGCTCTGACTCTAAAAGCGGAAGAGCGGGGTCGGAAACGGCTTCTCGGAATCGCCACGCTCAAATTCCGACCAGTAGATGGTTGCACAATTGTGGCTGCATAACCTTGGCGTTTAGTGATGACTAGCTGAGATTTCTGAAACCGCTAAAGGGGCATAAGCCGATCGCGCTAAGGAAAAGGAGATGATAGCGAAGCAGGGAAGAATACTGACTGAAGGCGTTTTTTTTCCCGCACAGGTCTATGTGCTGAGAAGCTGGTTCATGATCCTTCTGATAGATCCTATAATTCGAGGTGGTATTTTCTATCTCGATTCATACCCCAGAATGCGGGGTCGGGTGTCTGGGGTAACACTCGAGTGGCAATGGCGAATACGTATCCGTGGGGATTTCCTTAATTCCGAGACTCCACTCCAAATGTTGGGCCAGGCCGCTAGAGTGACGTGGAGCCCTCAAGATCAGAGAAATGTTGAACCGAGAGAAGAGCCTGCTTGGCGCGGAGGCGGGACAAGGCCCGCCCATCTTGCATGAGGCCTGTGGCTACTGCAGAGCGATGCATCGTCATCCCTGGTGAGTAGCCTAGCTGACCACGTATGAATTGATCGACCTTGGTTATCTGTCAGATTGAGTCAATCAATTGTGTCCTTTAGTGCTAAACGTATGTGCTAACATGTGAGGCTTCCGTTGTGGGTACAGAGATAAGCCAGCGAATTGGTCCCAATTTGGCATCTTTTATCGTTCAGCGATAAATAGAAACATTTCATCATATTATGGGTCAATGGGGCCCTTGTTATTTTTCTATTTTTAAATGACATCATGTTGAATAACATTTAGGTGAAATCCTACCTCCAAGACTAGAAAACAGTTCTACTCTCACCGCATTAAACATCATCTCGCTATTTCACATCATGGACCATCGCACCCCACCCGTCTCTGCACTTTAACTTCGAACCTCTCGGCTGTTTTGTGAAGCGTATTAACACTCCGGGTTTCGATCCCAGGCTCATCTTTTAGCAAGAATGGAAGCACGGAGCCTTTCCAGGTGACTCTTTTCTTGGCCACGAGATCCCCAATAATAACCCAGGGCAGCAGCACCACGCAAAGGGCCAGCATGAGCAATGGCAAAGTGAGCCAAGCCCATGCTACGCGGATGCATTGCTTGTTCTCCCATGTCTGCCCTTCGACAGGCGTGTCCTTATCGCTTAATATTTCCCACCCTCTGGGATAGTTGAGACGCATCTCATTGGTTATCCGCATTACCACCGATTCCATGTTGTCTTTTATCGTGTCGACAGATGTGTTCAAACCACGTAAAATACCAACCATCTGATTCGCGACCGGATCCTTTACCGTCAGCATTTTTCCCGATTCGGTATCGAGCATGGAGGTTTTAGTTCCCCAGCAGGTCGGAAGCTGCTCGTGAGTGTCAGAGAAAGTACAGTTTGAATTGAAGGATTTATCCATGAATGCCCTGATCTGCTGTGCAATGCTCTGGCTCATACCAAAGATACACTCCTTTGGTGCCGTGACGTTGACATACTCGAGTGGGCGATTTAAATCTGCCTTGGCCCAGTCGGCTTTGTGCGTAGCCACCGTCATGGTCAAGTTTTGTCCTAGCTCTGCCGATTTGGACATGTTGGACCTGGTATAGAGTGTGCCGTTCACGAAGCAAGGGAACTGGACAGCTTGCCACCGTACACTATCACCTGATCTTGAAGGTAAATAGAGATCCGCAGACCAAAGGGTATCCGAAGTTGCTTGTCGGAGAGGGGAAGTCCTCACAAGCTTTTCAGAGAGAACACCATTGTCAACATCAGCTTTAAAGTACTTGAGACACGGCGAGATGGTACAAGCAGCGGCGACATAGTCGGTAGGTTCCCACCACGCCTCAGCTGGCCGCAGGGGAATGCCATCGACGTTTTCCGGCTTGTTGTAGTGAGGACAAGACGAGACGCTTCCATTGGAGAATCTATCACATCGATCTTGGGACACTGCAAGGACTGAAAAGTTGAAGATGGACCAACGTGCTTCGTTTATGAAGCCAATAGAAGTGGCTGGGCGGGACCAGCCGAAATTGCCTCTGGATCTGATGGTCATGTAAGTGCGCGGAAGGTTGTTGCCCATTTGGCCCAGCCTGATGGGAATGCTAGAATTGGGTCCCGGTTTGAGGCTGTATTCGCGATATTGAGGCTCTTTGGTTCGGTTATACAATGTCCTGTCAGGGACGCTCGGCCCCTGCACAAGGTCGTATATATCTTCGCAACGGCTGCACATGCCGAGAGTTGCATGCGAGATGGGATCGTCGTCGGAGCCTCCTTGGCCGTTTGTATACGTGGTGAATGTGCAGTTTCCCGTCGGGCAACTAAAGACGGATGCAATGTTGGAATTGTTGGAGGGATTTATGAGGGAGTCCTGAATCGCAGTTTTCATACCCATCCCCAGAGTACTCTCCATGGAAGATGTGCTATATAGCATGTTCCAGTGGACACCCTTCGTGGTGGTGATTGTTGCCAGCCGAGCTGTTGGGCGAGGGCATGGGTATGTTTGAATGGTTTGCTGCGTCATTGGGCCGACGGCCAGCGAAGCGAAAGCCACAAGAACGGCACCCACAGTTACGGGCTGGTGCAGAGCAACCGTGGGCAGAAGACGCAGCGCACCGTAAATGCCTCTGGACGCATCGTCAAAGAGCTGCACGTCGTTCATGGGGCGGAAGCGCGTCGAAACCCAATTCCACTTTGCCTCGGCAATTATCTCATAGACTATGAAGCTCATGATGGCGCGGTATACGGTTGCCAGCGTGGCGATGAGCGCGTTGATGGTGATGCCACCTTCGTACCATGTGGGCTCTACCTGCTCGCTATATCGGTCGAGAATCAGAATTATAGCGACTAGCAGCGTGATGCCCGCAAAAAGGAGCAAAATTTCGAGGCTCCATGCTGCAAAGGTGCTTTGATGGCGTGCTGGACTGCCGTCCTGTTTTAGAGCTGAAGATGGTTCCACTTTACGAATCAACAACCCTGTATCTTTTTCTGTCTCTGCATTTTCTGGCCAGCCGGCACCAGGCTCTTTTAGGCTTCTTGATGATTGAGAAGGGATCTCGTCGGTGTCGAGGGCAACATGGCTATTGTCCTGCGAGTGGATACCTTCTCGAGAATCGCGCCGTAGTGACGATAAATCGTCAAGCAAGTATTGCGACGAAGACTCCATAGCGTACACCGGTTACTTTGATTGAAGCAGGTCCGCATCATTATGCTTATTTTAATACGTGTTTTTTTATCAGAAAAGCTGCTCCACCAGGCGCTGCATACTTCCCATTGTAGCTAGTCCACCTACCTGTAAGCTCACTGCTGATCCACGTGCGGCCAGCAAAGCCAGTCTGCCTTGTTTGAGCAAAGCCTCATCCTATTTGTTGTCGGCTGGGCACACCCGTGACAAATTGGGCGCGCAGGGCGAGAGGCTTGGATCACTGATGGGCCCAGCAAGCTTGCTGCCCAAGCATGCGCCATGGCACTTCTGACAATGGCCGCTACCTTTGTGGTCGTTGGGATCTGCGAAACATTCCAAATACACCCGCCCAGCGCATGACTTTATGCAACCAACCCGCAGTATCACGCGATCAAGTATCACCACTCGAATGGATGGCTAAAGTCCCTGTTAGTGGCCTATCTCTGAGCAGCGCCCGATTTTGTTGGCCCCATATTTATGTACCTGCAGTGTTGATCACTTGTGCAGGCATCCACTGCGGCTGAAGTTGGGACGCATTGAATAATCCTTGCCCTCATTCGGTTTCACCGGAACCCGTTGATTCTTGACGGAGAGTCTACTTAATCACCATGGAACTAACCTTGGGCAAGCCGTTTGACCAGATATTTAATACATGCTACTCCTAAGATTGATCATGATCATCTCCCAAATTGAGCAGCGTAATCTCTCATCAGATTGATCTCCCTTGTTCTGAAGGTGTCATCCTCCAACTTGCCTCCTTCCGAGGCATTGAACACCATGTTTTGTGGATTTTCGGCGTTATACTTTGGCCAGGTAATGTCGAATGAGGACACTGTTGAGTAAGAAAGCAGTCAGTATTAACTTTCGGCAAATGTGGGTCTCGGAGGGAAAAAGAACAAACCCCCGTGGTAATTAGGCGAGCCGGTATTTGTGAAGCTGATCCACATCCGGCTCATCAAATCGCTCAGATCCAAGTGCTTCTGCAACAGCTCCGGCGAAGATATGTTGAAGGGGTTGACATCGTATCCGAGACCATGGGTGTTTTCAAACACATAGGCTACTTCTTGAAAATGCGCGGCACCGAGAGTATGGGCATCAATGCCGGCTGGAACGGTGTCAAACCGGTAGCTGTATGCATCGGCGCTGTAGTTCGCCCAAGCTTGTGCGGCAATACGGCGACCACCAACCATGGTTAAATCTCCGACAAGAAGGGAGGCTCGGCCGTAATAAGACCCGTAAGGATATTCTGGGTCGCTTTGGACAGTGCCGAGGCTTGATTCTTCCTCCGCCTCGTCCAAAGATGCGTAGAGTCCTACCAGCTCATCGACGACATCAGTTGGCAGATCAAAACCTCTACCCCAAGCAAGAAGGGTCGATTTGAGTTCGGCGGATGAATTAATGCCAATTGTTGTATACACGCGCATCAATGAGGTGCCTTCGTTGGTGTTGGCCCCGATCAGTAGGGGTACCGGCACGAATGCGCCCTTTTCTAGCGCAGCTGAGCTGAGTTCAGTGAACAAGGTGTTGTCAATCATGGGATTCCACGACTGGCTAGCAGATGCATTTTGCAAGGTTTCAACAGGCAACGCTCTAAAACAGGCTACGATGTCCAAATCCCCTCCACAACCTGTTGAATTGGCCAGAGTGGCCAACATTGCATCTTGAGTGGCATTGGTCGCAAATGGAATATAAAACAAAGGGCTGCCGCTTTCCGCTATAGCACCGTGGAAGAGACCATCATCGCGACCGCCATTCGCCAGCAGATGGAGGCCAATGGACAGTGCCCCAGCAGATTCTCCTTGAAGCGTAACGCGGGCGGGATCTCCGCCAAATGCCTCGATATTCTCTTGGATCCATTGAAGCGCAAGGCGCTGGTCAAGAAAGCCAAGGTTGGCCAGCCCCTGGTCACGAAACGGTTGACCAGACATGAATCCAAGGGGACCAAGACGATAGTTGAAGCTAACGCCAATAATAGGCTGGCCCATGTCGGCAGCAGTTTGCACTAGATAGGACATGTTGTAGCGAGCATCTCCACTGCCGCCTTCTTGAAACCCCCCACCATATATCCAAGCCAGGACCGGAAGACCTGTATCTTCAGTGCAGTTTGAAGGTCGAACGATGTTGATGGTGAGGCAGTCTTCATCCTGTGCATAAGACACCGTCTCTTGGTCGTATCCAATCAAGTTCAAATTTTTACCGTGGCAGAATGGTCCGTATTCCTGTGCGAGAAGCGACTCTGACCAGGCCTTGTCGAAGGGTTGTGGTCGAGCCAGCCGCAACTCTCCCACAGGCGGTTGCGCAAACGGGACGCCCAGAAAAAAGTCTTGATCCCAAGCCTCGCTGTGGATTCCCACAACTGTGCCGTTTTTTATGTTGACTGTGGGATGGCTGACGAGTTTACCGCTACTGGGAGCAGCTAAGCAGCCCAGGGGGCCATTCCAGATGGATAGGGCAAGGACAAGATGCGAAAACAACGAATGAAACATGTTGAATCATTCAAAGTAAAATGTGAGAATAGATTCCCATGGTTTTTTCTCCGTCAAATAGGCTGTGATGATGCAATTATTTATGTCTAACCCAGAACCCTATTCGACTCTCCGCGGGGATATAGTTAGTCTCGAGAAAGTCCGTGGGCTTCGCTTCGGCGTTTGCCTACATTGATCTCCACACAAAGCCCCACCAATAATGCCGAGCTGGATGGAACAGAAATTCCGCGTTCCCTTTTAGGTATATGAGGTAATAGATTAAACGAATCATCGGAGTTTTCTTCGAGTTCTCGGGGGACCTAAGAGTCCGAACTTGCATAACTAGCATATTTTGCGGAGCTGGGTTAAGTGTTGCTCTCGTGTCATATACACTTACACCATTTCAAATGCGCCCATATGCGGGGCATATCTTTGTGAAAACGTTGCGAAAAACTTGGGTTGTGCTCGAAGAGAAAATTACAATTTTCTTTTATCTTAGACAGGTGCTCGGGTTGAGATCCACGTAAAATGTGAACGTGGTTTTGACCCCTATTTTTGTATGATTAGTAAACTTGAGGCCTAGTATCTAGATAGTCAACACAGCTAGTTTTATACAATAATGCCCATGCTATGAGACGGAGAACAAGCAAAAATTTCACCGTGAGTTGTAAAAGGCTAGCCCCACATGAGCTTAGAATTATTGCCTCTTGCACACAACCAAGTCGAAGCGACCAGCTGTGCCGAGATAAATGGACCAGAAACACCACTCCAAGACATATTTCTGACACTGAAGCTTTTGTCTTGATTGATCACGATGGTACAGCAGGTTGATCTGCAAAGTTGGGTGTAAAATAATTTTTTTACCCAGTGGAAAGCACGGCAAGAGTCGTAGTTTGCACAAGGCTCCCATGGCCCTGGCGGTGACCAATTTCTTTTTTGGGAATACACTCGCCGAAGTATGCACCAATGCTTTTTTTCTCGTTTACTACGACACGGCTGCTCTCGGTAAAGGCACGAAATCCTAGCAGGGGGTTTGTGCCCGATCGGGAAAAGATCGATCCTTCGGTATGTTCCGACGTGGTTACTGTGCCTCACTTCTTTGCCATCTACCGCAGTGCGCCCCAGAGCCTAGATCTGCACAATCTCGTTGTGTAACAATTTCCTAAACCCCGAGCTTTCAATTATACAAAGATGAGCTTATCTGCAGCGCTCGCCCTTACGTCCTGTCTTGCGCCCCTGGTTCAATGTCAGCTTGATGGTGAGACGTTTGGCAGCCGGTATGACAGGTGGAGCTAGCGCCAAGCCTGCCGCTCCTGCTGATATCTCGGAGCGAGTTTCCATACTGAAACCAGATCTGAAACCCAGTCGCTCGTTTTACGTGCTTTCAGGCTTTTGGAGCTGCTTCCAAAGATATTCCTCACATTGTACTCATCGACAACGTATTCACTTTCTTTTTTGCCGGTTCTGGTCACATGGCTTAGATCGCCATCACGTTCGACCTCAACGTCATCCCTGTTGCCCTCGTTTCCATCAGTTCCGAAGGTGTCGGAATCGATTCCGGTTGTGAGCCAACCAGCTGCCTAATTTTCGAGAGAGACCAGAGCTATCTGGGTACAATTAGTTGCGGCAGCGACAAAATGGAACCAATTTTCTCCATTAGCTATGACAAGGCGGACACAAACCCGTTGATGGTTGCTAATATCAAATGCATTGAGGGAGTTAGTGAAAAGAGTGTTATCAAGGGAGAAGGTGTCCGAATGAAAACTTCTACCAATATCATCACCCAAAACATCTGCATTTCCAATTTCAAAATCGGTGCATTTGGGATGGGGATGACATCATCCTGGGCACTTCTGGCAAGATCTGAATCGGCCACTGTGAATTCTCCTTCGTCAGTCGTCGGATACTCGTCGCGAGTTAGAAACCTACATACCATATCAAAATCCCTAATTGCACGTTCGATAGTAACATTAATTAGGCTATTAGCTGCAACGGCCAACATTATTAGGGCATGCTTTCGATATTGAGCCAAGCGCCTTTACTATGGTGGAAGGAAATGTCTTCAGTCATTGCATCCCAGCCGACTACACCTTACTCTACCATCTCTCCATACGACGTGTCTGTCTCAAGGGCAAGGGCTGGTACCGGAAAGCTGTTAGTCACCTTCTCTGCGACATCGGTTGCAGCACCAACGGCAACGCCAAGCCCATTCTCCAAGGCCACAATGGAGTAGACGAAATCTGCAAATTCTACTTCCGTTACCATCACCGCCAAACCGACGGCACTTGTCACCGCAGTTTCTTAAGCTACACCTACGGGTAGCTCGAGCACCCAACTTGGGAAGAATGCTGGCATTAAATCCGGAAGCCCCGGAGCGATAACGAAGGTTGTTAAGCTCTGAGAGCTCTGGTTATATGCAGAGGCCTTTTTGAGCCGTATGTTCTCAAAATCTCTCAATAGTCGATGTAATTGTCTAAAAGCAGCATCGTTTAAATGCCTGAAGATTATCCGCACCTATCATTTGATGTGAGGCTGCGTCCGCAACGGGGGGGTGAGGGGAAAGAGAAAGCTTGCTTCTTGCTTTCGGGACGTGCGGGTCGTAGCGCCCTCACCGGAACGGCCCACAAGTTTAAGCCACGAGTGGAAAGGTGATCCAAAGTATAAAACACGGTGTCGCTCGCAGAGCATTTTGGCACCCGAGTTATTCTAATTCGATCATAGTCTGTCTGCTTTATTGCTCATGCAAGGGGAGCAGAGGATATCTTATGCAAGGGCTGTATTGTGAGTAAGTATATTCAATCATGCTATATGCAACACTTGCCGTCATGGCACCCAATGAAAAAGCCGCAGCAGCATTCTGAATAATGAAGGTGCGTTTCACATTGATGTATGCTGAAGTTTGCATACAACTGAGAAGTGAAGTTCGTATCAATTTGTCGCTATATTCTGTACATATCCCTTGTGATGATCTCGGAGTGATGATCTCGGAGCTTTTACTCTTGTGTGGTCGGAGTCCGGATACGATAATGTGTGGGACCCGTGCGCTTTCCTAGCCTAGTCACAGCCGTCTCCAATTCTTGACAATTGCACTGGCCTGCTCTTCTTGTGACCTATCAATTCATCACACACCGGTGACATATCAGATGACGGTGTGGACCGATAGAATGGTCAAGATGTTTTATGTGTGCTACCATTACAGGTTAGGGTCACAGCAAGATGACCGACTGATTTCTAGTTTGGAATCATACCAAGACTAAATACGATACTGGCTAGGTTTTGAAGATGATGAAGT
Source organism: Calonectria pseudoreteaudii (assembly GCA_001879505.1). NCBI lineage: Eukaryota > Fungi > Ascomycota > Sordariomycetes > Hypocreales > Nectriaceae > Calonectria > Calonectria pseudoreteaudii. The sequence goes on along the minus strand of KV875242.1, from coordinate 1,105,431 downwards.
TGCTATGCAAACCTTAAATGAGTGATGATTTACCAGCATTGTCATGTCTTACCCTAGAGTTTTAAATAGTACCATCCTTCGTCGTATACGTCCAAAAATGCAATGAATACGACTCGGTATCCTATTTTGCTTTGTTCTAAAGTTATTCAAATTTGCAAATCTTTTAGGGACATTTTTATTCATGGGTGGCTGACCAGATGAGGCTAGTGTGTGGTTCTCACAAGAAAGAGCTGCTGACCTTCAACACGTCATAGGAACTTGTGCAAGATATGTATGACATCTTCACATGACGGGAAAACCTTCCCCTGGTCTCTTTTTATTCCTTTTATTCCCGCAATAGTTCATGCCAAGAATGTCTCCCTGCCTCGGCTTGAAATTGGGTTCACAAACGAGTCGATGACCTGCTTAATCCCTGCTAGGCTAGAAAAATTCTACCACCATCCGCCCCTCGTCAACTTTTCCTGCCTTCATAAGTTCCACCATTTCGTTAATCTCCTCCAGCTTGAACTTGCGACTGTTCACTTTGGGGAAAATGCCTTTGCGTAGGCTGAAGTCAATGCATCGCTGCGAGCCCTGGGGGCCGGCGACCTTGGCGCCAATGAGCCTGGTACCGAGAAGTTAGCCATGTTTCCCACGGAATGCCTGTTTGGGTATGTGCTCACTTGATGTGCCGGGTTGCTACCTGGAAAGCATTGAACGAGATCGGTTCTGTCGGCAAGCCGACAACGATGATCTGCCCCTGCGCTTTGACAATTTTGAAGGCCGTGTTGTAGGCGGGGATGGCACCCGAAGTGACAAGAATGTGATCCACAGGGCGACCGTTGTTAGCCGCGGAAACCCTCTGAACCAGTTCGGCATCAGAAATTGAGCTCGTGTTGATGATTTCGTCCACAACACCATCCTTCTTGCTCGCTTCCAGCTGCTCGTCCCGGACGTCCAGGCCAACGACTTTTGCACCCAGCTGCTGAGCATACTGGGCTGCCAGGTGCCCCAGACCTCCCATGCCGATGATGGCAATGGTTTCCCCGATCTGGAACTGGGTTCTCTCTAGCGCGTCCCAAACGGTTACACCGGCACAAAAGAGGGGCGCCAGCTTCCACACCTCGCCGTTCGCATTTGCAGAGGCCGGGATGGCCACGGCACTGGCTGCATCGACGAGTGTGTATTCGGAAAAGTACCCAGGAGAAGTCATGCCCTTTGCCTTGACGCTTCTGCAGAAGTCCGACCCGACGTTCCGGCAATCATGGCATTGAAGGCACATGCCGTGGTACAGAGGCGCACCGATGATGTCCCGAGCTGCTCCACCACGGACACGGCTTCGTGGCCAAGGACGCCAGGGTTGAATCTTGGACCAAAACCTCCTGAAATTATGTCTATGTCCGAGTGGCACAACGAAGCTGCTTTAACTTTGACCAGGAGCTCCCGCCCCGTTGGTTGAGGAATCGGCACATCTTCGATCGCGAGAGGCTGACCTGCCTGGGGGTTCGAATTTTTTTCCTCTTTAGCCGCGTGCAGCTCGGTGGATACTACAGGGGGGGGGGGGCATACCTCTTTGTAGATGACTGCCTTCATTGTGCCCGCCATCTTTTGAGTCGTGTGTCCAAGGTTCAATAGCCGCCGCTGCAAAGAGGAAACCAAAGCCAAGGTGTGGGTATGACGGTGAAAGGGGGAACCGCTGCCACAGAAGAGGGGTAAAAGGGTTTTAATATTTGCTGAGGCCATCCTACGCGCGCACGCACGTCCTGAATTTCAAAAGCAATGTGCTGATAGCGCTTAGTAACGTGGTGCAGCGTCATCCATTAGCGAGGACGTTTGACTGGTTGTCGTTTGGGCGGTCTTGCGCCACAATAATTTTTGATTCGAATCAGAAATCATGGTACCTGTTTCACATGCAGCGAGTGGTCGCTTGGTGTTGACGTGGTTGGAGCCACGCTGAGTCTCCACCTTACAGCCTGATTTTACCAGCCGACATCGCTTTGATGATGGCAAAGAGAGAGAAAGGGAGGGCTAGAGAGAGGGCATGAAGGCCAAGCTAAACTTTTCGGGTGCAACTTTATGCGAAAGAAGGTTTATGCAAGCATTTCTCCAAGGATGCAGATATAGGAACTATTGGAATCTTGGCGAGGTGAGGTCTAAGTTTGCCCTGACAGCCAGCCAAGGCTCGAGCCGTCCCACGGTGCGGTTCGCGAGTTAGGCGATGAGGGTCTGCAGGAGACAAGACGAGGGAGGGAGTGGAAATTCTCGATTAGAATTGTGCCAAGAACAGAGCCGAGAAGTAACCGAAGCCAAGATTTCTGGAAAACAACGCGCCGGCTATATGCACTCACCACCTGAACTAAATTCAACCCATGGGTGTGAAAGAATATGTCATAATGGGCAGACTGAGGCAGGGGGAATGATCACAGCCAAGTGACTGGAGCCAAAACACCATCTTTACAGGGTGATGAATGTACTAGATCTGATGACAATTTCAAGAATGTCATCTTGGGATCGTTGACTTGACATTGTGTGGACTGAGCACAGGTTCGGGACCTCTGCTTCCGTTGCAGCCAGCTCAATTCCAAATATGCACTAGAAAGTTTATCAAGATATATTCAGGTTGGTAAGCTGCACTTTGAATATTGGAACTATTGGGATCGTAGGTTTCCGATTTGGAGCTGGGAGTGGGTGTATGCACATGCCGACCTCCCTTTTCAGCCTAGGTGTCCCGGCAACCTAAATTCTTTTTTTTTTTTTTAGCCCTAGCAAGCCAAGACCGACCTCGTGAGCTTGGTTGTGCATCTGGCAAGTTGGGGGATGCATTTGTGGAAATTCTGCATGCACGCGGGTGCGATGCCAAGGGAGCTCCCGCGCATGACGCCTTTGCTATACCTCACACGCTCAAAGGCTGCCTGGTCTTGTGTCGTCCGGACTTTCGGCCGTTCGGGGGAGGAGGACGGACCGGATACGAACGCTCCCACAACCCAGAGGCCCGCGCCGGGTGGGTCTCATCGAGGCCGAGGTCACGGACATGATGTAGATGACTTCAATATGGCGAACCCGTCTCAGTAATCTCATCTATAAAAGGCTCCCGCCGTTTCTGTGGTTGGAATATTCAGATCAGAAGCAGATCACAGCACACTCACTCACTTACCCACTCACTCACTCGCTCAGATCCATTACTTGCAATTTCTCAAGCCACCTTGAACAAGTTTATCAAAATGGCTAAACTCACTGCTCTCCTCGCCTCTTACATTCTCGGGGCATCTGTTGGCAATGCGCTTCCCAGCGGTCACTACACCCGTGCTACTGCTTTGGAGGACTGCCTCTCCAAGGCGGTCAACGGGGACGCTGCGCGCGCCCAGTTTCCTTCCGAGTCTGATTTTGCCAACGACTCCCGCCCCTACAACCTGAACTATGCCTACAAGCCTGCGGCTGTCATGTACCCCAACGATTCCGCTGAGGTTGCAGCTATTGTCACTTGCGCTGCAGACAACAAGGTCAAGGTCCAGGCTCGTGCTGGCGGCCACGATTTCACATCCAAAGGTAAGATGCCTCCGGCTTTGTATTCATTCTCGCGAGACTAACCTGAACAGGTCTTGGCGGTGCCGATGGCGCAGTCGTTGTTAACGTGAAGAACCTCAACGCCGTCTCTGTCGATTCCAGCACCGGAATCGCCAAGATGGGGCCCGGCAACCGCTTGAAGGATGTCGTCGAGAAGTTGAGTGCCAATGGCGGCCGATACATGCCCCATGGATCTTCTCCCACTGTTGGGCTGGGCGGTCATGGCACAGTCGGTGGCTTTGGTTTCCAATCCAGAATGCTGGGCGCGGCTATCGATGTCATGACTGGAGCTACTGTGGTGCTCGCTAATGGCACCGTCGCCCAGGCTTCCGCAACGGAGAACTCTGACCTCTTCTGGGCCATCAGGGGAGCCGGCGCTAGTTTCGGCATAGTTACCGAGTTCCAGTTCCAGACTCAGCCAGAACCTAAGGAGACGGTCGACTTCAGCTACACCATCTCCTCAACCGAGCCCAAGACCATTTCCGAGGCGTTCAAAGCCTACCACCAAGTCACCGTTGACAAGAACCTCGACAATAAGCTGTCTGCCGCTGCTGTCATCAACAAGAACTCTGTCCTCTTTTTCGGTTCCTACTTTGGTTCCGAGGCCGACTTTAAGAAGGTTGAATTCAAGAGCCGAATCCCCGGCATCACCCAGGAGTCGACTACCACTGGTCTTAGCTGGATGAACCACATGAACCGCACTTTTGAGGGAATCAAGAACATCTTCCCCGAGCAGGCCTACTTCTACGCCAAGGACAGCGCCATGACTTACAGCAACCTTCCCAGCAACGAGACGATTGACTCCACCATCAACCACCTCCAGACTGCTCAGGCTGGAACAGATAACTGGTTCGTGCTTGTTGATCTGTACGGCGGTGCCATGAACAACGTCGCCACTGATACTACCGCGTACCCTCACCGTGACCTCGCCTACTTTTTCACTCCTTACGTCGTGACTTCAGCTGCCACCAGCAGCACCTCTTACGACTTTGTCGACAAGGCTGTCTCCACCTTCCAGAACAACCAGCCCGACAAGTACCTTTCCTACGCCGGCTACACCAACGCCCGACTCGGCAGCAACGCCCAGCAGAAGTACTGGGGTTCCAACTACGCCCGACTCCAGACCATCAAGGGCGCTGTTGACCCCAACGATGTCTTTAGCACCCCCCAGGGCGTCAAGGCCAACTAATCTAATGGATTAATGACTACAATAGGGTTGAATAGTTTTTTTTTCATAGTTCTAATACACCTATTGCTTTTAAGTTTGAGTGTGCCGCCAAGCGAGTCCTGAGTGAAGCTGTGTGATTTTTTGAACATGCCAAGCGCGGCCCGTTCACACCGTAGTTGGATAAAGTTGCCACGGCGGGCGAAAGAGGATTGTTGATAGGAGTCTTGAATTTCCGGGAAGATACCGAATTAGAATTTCTTGGCAATTGGGGGGGGGGGGGGGGGA